>CAAKHD010011229.1:126371-148447 GCA_901007705.1 Fistularia tabacaria | reverse complement strand
ACACACACACACACACACACACACACACACACACACACACACACACACACACACACACACACACACACACACACACACACACACAAACACAAACACACAAAGGGCCATTATAAAATGCCAATTCATATTTCATATGTTCCTGTTTGAATCTGTTTGGGCTGCATAGTTACAAATGGAGGCGACGTGGTTAAAGTATTTATGCTTTGCAACCCAACAGTCTATCCATTAGTAATATGAAAGAGTGAAGAGAAACATATTCTTCGTCTTATATTCCATTTGTTGTCAGGATGGATTCATTCATTCAGCAAGACACCATACAGGGATAACGAGAGGATCATGAGGGGCTAAAAGGAGTATGTGTGTCTTTGTGCGTTTGCACTTGTGATTGTTGTATGCAGCTGTTCGCATGAAAGCAGGACAAAGGGAACTGTTATTTTTGTCTCATAACTCTGTCCACTATCTGTACTTTGAGAGAACGCCAACAACAATAGGATAAACCAAAACAGTAAAACACACATTTTTACGATGTATTATTTCTCGAATTATTTTCATAAAAAAAGCATATATTTTCATATAAAATTGGATGATTCTTTTTTCGCAGTGGAAATTTTCATTTAATTTAATCCAAGAAAAGAGGTATGTAGATGTACTGTTTGTTTCTTCACCTTTTGCGTGATTTACTCATCATTGGTTGAGTCGAAGAAACTCAAGTGAAGCACTTTAATATGGCTCAAAGATCAACCGGTAAATTTATCTAAGCCAAAGTTTTATGACCAGAAAACAAAGACAACCTAGTACAATCAGGAATTAACCAGACTGACTCACACTTCTATTTCTCACTAACATCAAGACTGTTTGTCGAATCACTTGAAGAAGCGGAGAAATTAATATAACCTCAGTCGTAGCAGTCAGGCTAACATCATGTAAACAAGAAGAACTGGATGCCGCATTAGGCTAAATGACAGTTAAAACGAAGGCTTGCGATGCTAGTAGTAACATGCCAAGAAGCAGACAGCAAAACAAAAGGATAGATGTTTACAATAGTGTGACAAAGAAATATGCCAGCGAGAAAGGTAAGAATTAATAGTTACAAAATGAAATCCCTCTTAGGATGCATGTTTACCTCTGGTTAAATGCATATTAGATGACAGGATGGAACTTTGAAATACAAGCAAATAAATTGTCTTTGCGACTTCAAGGTGCACAAGGGCATGTTGTAATCACAACATGCTGGAACATAAGTTAAAAGTCTTTCAGAATTTATACAACATGGAGGCAACATTATTTTGCATGTAAGTGAACTGAAAAATTTGCATGAGAAATAAATAACGTATAAGGTCACAACACAAGGTTTTTAGCACTGTAGGCACCAATCAAAATTAATTATTTCTATTGTTAATTTTTTATTGTCTCAACGCACGATGAAGAAAATGCATTAGTCACTTAGCATCCTTTTAATTTTTTATGTCTCGCTGCTTTGAAGTTAAAAAAATGACATAGTCACCTTGGAGCTACAAACATAATGGAACAACAAAAGATGCAACTAACAATTTGCAATCGAATTGAGACATCATTCCTGGAAAATATTGGCGATGGAGTTTACAAAAGTTCAAAGTTACAGGCCTGTGCTTATTATTATGGTTACATTTTTCAAAGCATTTCAGTTTTTTCGGTCTAACAACCCTTTAGTATTTCTCGCAAAGTCATGAGTTGAGTTTCTTACTGCAGATGGTCAGTCAAACCACAGGCAAATGACCATGCACAACTTCACACTGACATTTCAGTGTCAGTATTTGAAAAATCTCCTATTTTTTGAAATAGATTAATATCTATTTGAGAATAATGCTGACAGACCTGACACAAATCGACTTTGTTTGAGAAGTTATTTTTTTCAATGAGCTAAAAAGCTTGTAATTGAAAGCTCTTTTGGTCCTGTTGACTCATGCTCATAATATTACCATGCTTACAGCCCACATGCATATTAAAGGAATTCATTTTAATGTCAACCTGTGATCATGCTTTGTCTGAAAATACTGCACGCTCAATTAGCTATTAATCCTTTACCTCCGTGCAATTTAGCATACTTTAAGTTGGAGGGTGAGCTGTTTATAGCAGTTAGGTTCCAGGGGTACTGGAGGTTTTCAATCTGATCAATAATACAGGCTTTAATGAGGCGCAACCAGACCCCAACTGCGAAGATTTCATCCAAAATTAATTAATTTCCTGTTTTATTAATCTGGAACCACAAGCTGAGATGTTCAAAGCTGCAGGAAGGCCAGAACCTGCGGTGCAGTGAAAGAGGGCAAACAAGTAAGATGGAATATGGATGCACGTTTCCGAACACAACACCGTAAAAATTTTCATCTCCGGTACCTTCTGAATAGGGTATTTCAAAATAATCCGAAGTGACCATAACCTGTTGACGTCACATAATGCTATGGTGTCGGTGGTGGCACATAATTTGCTGAAATTATATGGTGGCACCTGAGAAAAAATATCAGTGACAGTGAGTTTTGATCCGGAATTCCCTGTTTCAAGATTGTGACAGAATTCCAGATACTTACTTTTAAGTAAGAGCGCAATAGCCTAATGAGGTTTATGATAATGGATTAATGTTGAGAAATAATGTAATAAACAAGACGCAAATGGTCAGGTTATTATTAGATCAAGTAAAAAATTCATGAACGAAAGCAACTATATTTTGTTCTGAAACACACAATTACGAGACGTGTGAAGTTAGAGGCCAAAGAATTGTTTCACAAACGTATTCCAAGTTAGAAAGATTTTCCACCTCATAGCAGTTGTTAATACTTAAGCTAACCACATCTTAAAAAGTTTTGAGCATTTTTTTTTCCCAAATTGCAGGTTATTTCAAGAAGCTGTTATCAGTAAAGAATGACAAAATAGTCAACAGTGGTTCATGGCAACAGTTCAAAGTTTTTTTAATAAATCAGTGCCATCTCATGTTTTTGGTGGCACTGCATTACTTCTCAGTGTCACTATTTCAAATGATTTTATGCAACTGCTAATGCATTTTTTTCCGTAGTGCTTTTTCAGCTTTTTTGATTTGAGATTTGCATGGTAACTTTTTTTTTAACACTGCAGTAGCGAAGTGTCTAGTCACAAGAATGTCTGTTAATTCTGATCCATTGGGTTTTTTGTTATTCTATTGGAATGGCCAATTTTTCAGTTGCTATTTTTTTATTTATTTTGTATTCAAATGTGAAACCTAAGACCAAACACACACACACACGTTGGAAATTCCTTTTTATTTATCTGTTGTTGGCATGGAATGACATCAAGGTCATGGGGCATGATGTCCGTGAGCAGACCGGGGTATTTTAAAGGTACTTGTTGGTTGACCGAGCTGAAGAGCTACCACCCTGCATTCTCATTCTGAGGAGGACACAGCGGTCGGAGAACTCAAATATAGGCATAATGGGAGGGAAATGGGGAATAAATTATGGTCATGCTTCTGTTGGCTTGGTGTTGCTTTGACTCACACTCAAATTGTCAACATACTGTGAAAGTTTAATTTTTGCTGCTGTTTAACAAGAATTTCAGTTTAAATTGAAATAATCATCATACATTTTACATCGTTTTTGTGTAGTTCTAGCTCGAAGCTTTTTTTCAACTCAGTTCATCTAATTTGGGGGTGGTTAATTTTAAAGTGACAAACTGAACAAGTTTACCATGTTACAATTTTATTTAGCAGAAATTTGCTTTTCCCCGAAGCATCAGACATATGAGGTTATTATGAAGCTAGCAGGATCGAGACAGGTTATTAAAACACAAGTTCCATGAAGGAGGTGTAAAGGATACATATTTTTTTTGTATGCTCCTTTTTTCCCTGCAACTTCTGATCACAATGGTCCCAAGTATTTATAAAAGAGCTCAGTCTCGGGTCTTTCCTTAATCTTTTAGCTTAGAAATGTATTTAAGTAAGCAACTACTAAATTCACATCTTGCACTACTCCAAACCTTAGTACCTTCACATCGAAAACCTACACAAAAGTGTCCCATAGCTGAATTTGGATGTCTGTGGCCCACAAACAGACCTGTACTACGCTTACCCTCACCGCTTTTGTTTTTGCTTCGAAAATCCGATAACGTATCGAACACTTTGAGTCTCATTTACACAGCAAAGCAAGACCAAGTCCTTTCCCACTCGCAGCTTCCTTGAGTTGAAATATCAAGCACATTTTTTACAAGTAGTAACCTCAACTGCTATCATGCTGCTAATCACCACACAGGAAGAGAGAAGACTGCAGAAGCAAGACTGAAAGTTTTTAACTTGACCACAAACCGATGTAAATAAATGTTACCAAATTCTGGATTCATTCTTTAATTTGCGCTTGGAGGTCTGACGGGCTGACCGAATATTTAGCGGATACTGATGAGTCTAGGGTAAAATCCTTTATTGCCCATCACCTGTACGGAGTAGAGTTGCTCAACAAGGTGTTTTTACTTTAAGTCCAAACAGCACATTGATCTGTCAGAACTCCATCCAAACTAGACAACAGTGCATCGTATACAAAAAAACTACCGGTCGTCATTCTATAAAAGGTAGTGAGTGTCGATCGTTGTGTTAAATTATCGGACAACAGTTTTTTTTTAGGTAACCGGGTTAAGGAGGATCTGGGTGTGTTGAAAAGTCCGATTTTTTCCAATTTCTTCATTCGTATTTTGTGAAGGTTGCGCTTACAGTGCTCTTTGAAAAGTCCTTTTTTTTTTTTATAACTACACCCCTCTCTATGCTCCTGGACCTCCCATGGCTGCCCCTGCCTCCATTTGCATTAATTTTCATGATTGCTCCATGCCTGTCTCTCTCTCCTTGCCGCGCCCTCCTATTACCTGCCTGTCCATTCAGCTTTGCATCAGACTACAGACAGAATTCACCATATTCACCTCCTTTTCAAAACCACAGGCATGGTTGAGAGGAGCTGTAGACGAAATCGTTCAAGTGTGCTCGTTCACTTTTTTTAGCGGCTTGTCATTTTACAATTCTACCTTTTCTGACGCTGCTGTTGGATAGAAGGAAATTAATAGGCATCACCTCAGTGCTCTTCAGACCTACTTTTTTCCTGGGCTGTTGAAAACATTAATATAAATACATTTTCTGCTGAATTCATGTATTTTAAAATCTCTTTTTTGCAAACAAAGCAAGATCACTTGACAATTAGCAATCAATGCAATGATATTTTTTTTCTAACCATTTTATTCAATTTTCACTGACACCAACTTAGATAGAGACTGGCAGATTTTTACTTAAGTTTTTGTCATCCTCAGTGCTGAGTATGGATATTGTTAAAAGGTGCATAAGGTTAGTGCATAAGCACTTTCTTTTATGGAATGGAAATCCCACTGAAATGCGTATTTCAGCGTAATAGATATTGGTACACTTGCCTGATCTGGAAATTCACCATTGTTTTGGTTAAAGACCGAGGTAATAGACGCAGAAGATAAGGTTACTCTTTGTCTACTGTGTAGTATTGCAAGGTCAAAGTTTTATGTAGTCGTTATTTCTTAAAAGTTTCCGCCGCATTGGAATTTAAAAGAAATCTGGTATCTAAATATATTTTGCAAAACTCTTTAAAATGTTATACAAGTCGGTGTGTGTGTGTGAGTGAGAGTACACACACACTTGTACCTCGCATTTGTAATTTACCCTATCATGCCACACTCTTATACAGAATGTATCAAAACCTGACCATATTGTGAAATATGAAAGTATGGAATGACAACTAAAACCATGGTCATTATAATATTCATGAGCTTTCACATCTTCTCTCTCCCTCCTACATTCCTGTCCACTTTAACCCTGCCTCTCATCTCTCCTGAATGCCATTGGTGACATTTGGAGACTTCTTGTCTCCTCTCCACAATTCTTTAAAAGTGAAAAAGGTTAATTCCTCCTCTATGTGTAGACCTTATTTAAACCGCCAGGGTTATATCTCTGCCCCTGTCTTTTAAAGACAATGTTTGAATTTTTAAAGCAGACATGTCCTTACTAATTTAACTCCAGCTGATCATTCTTCAGAAACACATGGTGCAATGAAATATGCATCTAATCCAATTTCAGAGACGTTTTTAATGTATCTCATTTTGTTTTAGAGCCACAAATTAACATGCTGTTAAACTTCAGAGGATTGTCCAAGAAAAAAACAAACAAACAAACAAGCAAAGTAATGCCAGTGTGTAAAGATAGAGGTCCTAACAAAAGGAGCTTTTTTGCAAACCATGAAATCCATCTCTGCCAACACTTTCCTCAGTCCTGTACCTTCCAAGAAAGCTGTTGATTAATCCCTGTATCAAATGAATCTGAGATGCTCTATTGTTTTAACACAAATTATACTGCGCCAAGCTCCTCTTTTTCGCAAAGTGTCCAGTAGTAAATCACCCCATAACCATTTATGCCTCCAAAAGCCATACTTTCTCCTTAACCCTCTGTGTGCTTTTAAGCGGTTTTACAGAGCATTGAACCTCGAAAATCCACAGGTTCTGATGGACTCTCCCCTCCCGACCTGGACCATGGCTTTAAATATTATTTGAAGCACTGAACCTTTGTGACATCAGTTTAGTCTCTCTTGATAAAATAATATTAAAAAAATGCTTTTTCATAAGGTTGGGTTCCACTGGATCTCCAAAGTGCTTATCCCAGTCATATAATTCACAGAATGTTGTTGAAAGAAATTAGAAAACAGTATATATACTGTAACTGACTCCTTTTGATAGGCTGAAATGGACACCTTGGATATCACAGATTACCGACCCTTGTTACAGATTTGACAATGGTGTTTGACTCCAGAGGCCATGACAACATAGTCGTGAGATGTGTTCCTCTGTCGGGTTTTCAGTGTTTTTATTTTCATTGTTTATCTTGTAACTACATCAGAATCACAAAACGTGTCCACCAAGGCTTTATTTTGGGTTTCTGGTTAATTTATTTATTTTTATGGAGCTGATCCTCTTGTCACTTTTGCGTAACCTTGAAAAATGCATGTAACCATAATGGTTACATTGTTTCTTAGAATCACATCATAGTTTTCTATCAGTGCTAACGGAGAAAAATAGCTAGTAAAAAATGTATTTAAGTTGAATCATCTGCACCAAATCATTTGTGCGGACAGAACTTTACTGTCAACAGCTTATTGATTTCTGTGGGTCAGCCATGTCATGATCATAATCAGTATGTTGTGACCGAGTGCATTTCCTTCAGTCCTAGCTTGTAGCTCAAAGTTACCCTTTATCTATTAATTTTAATCCAGCCTTATCCCAGTGAGGCGATGATGGGCACAGAAACAGCAATTTAGGAAGACATTTTCATCTGATGTGGCATTCTAAAATCTTTGATTCTTTTGGCCTTATGTTATTTCACTTGGTTGGATCTCATGGAGAGGAGCGACTCTTTGGCAGATGCGATACATGAGCAGCACAACCCAGTGCTGCTGATTGGATGGAATAGTGTTGTGTGCCAAACTATGCACCGAAACATCTCAGTGTACCTGTTGGCAAACCTTGAAAAGAAATGTACTGGAAATAAATTCAAAAAACAGTACATTGGATTTTTGTGTGACTCTTCCTTTATCTAAAATGCAAACAATATACTTTTGGTAAATTAAAGTGTAGCCTATTTTTATCCAAATAATGACACAACATTAACATTAATAAAATAAAAACAGCAAACCAAACAGAGATTCAAATGATGTGAAAGTTCGGTAAATTACTTATCTGAGTGTAATGGCAATGAGTTTCCCCCAAAAAAGCTATGCTTTTCCTCTACTTACTTGTTTCTCTCGTCTCTCACACCCATCCTTAAACACTACCTACGTTCGGTTCTTTCACAAGCTTTGTTTCACCTTATCTCTGGCTTTCTAACAAACACGGAACAAGCATGGATGTCTACTGAAAAGAGACCAGCATGCACAGAAATGCCTTCACCCAGGCGCCCCTGCTGCAGCATCTTTGTACCACAAACAAGCGTCCGGTCGTTATCACTCTTCACCATGCTCGCTGAGCAAAGTTTAAGCTGATTTTGTGACAACCCAAACTGAGCCACCCCGGCATTTCCTTACAGCAAGGCTCCTAATCTGCCAGACTGAGGGAGAGACAGAGAGTGGTCCTCTCTGTAATTCGACAGAGAAGTGAGGCTTGAAACAGCACAATTAAAAAGATACTGTTGTGTTTACACTCACTGGCCTGTAACTGCTGAATAGGGGACATAAACAGCTTAGCTGCAGCTAGTGTAAGTGGTCTGCTCCTCCTGCTGAATATGAGAAGAGTTACTGTATTCTGTCCTACTGCCTTTGACAGATATTTTAAATCTGCGGCATTATGCACTGCCCACAATAAACCTTGTGTTATTTGAAAAGCCGGCATTAGACAGCAACAACTGGCATCAGGGAAAGGAAATAATTTGATTTTGTCTAATCTGGCTGAGGGAGAAAATATTGTAATCCCTTCCGTGCTCTGAGATTGCATGTGCCTGTATCTGTGTGTGTGTGTGTGTGTGTGTGTGTGTGTGTGTGTGTGTGTGTATATACAAGTTTGTGTACTTTTGTGGGACTGCGCACCAACATTTGTTGTGGTCCAAGATGGAGGTTTTTGAAAACATAATTCTACTATGTGGTCCTTTTGTGTGAAATTGTTGATACAGCCATTTCTGTTGAAGTTCCCATAGGTGTTTGACACACAGCAGATAATAACAGGAGACTGATTTGGAGCTTGAAATCCATTGTACACACATTCTTGTGTACACACACAATTCTACACTTGTCCTTACGGGCCTATCTGAGCTCTATTGTAAACGCCTCTGGTTTTATGAGGAGTGCAGATGTAAATCCTCACATTGCCTGTGATATCTCTCTGGCATCCTGTTGTCTCTATCTTTGATCGCCTATCTTCTGGGAAGTGATGAGTGCTGGGAGCCAGAAACAAGAACAACAGACACATTAGGCCTCTTGTATTTATATGCACGCACAAACAATGGACCTGTGTCAGTGTGATTGTTTCCCCAGTGACTCTCAGGAGAGCCTTTGAAAATTGAAAAACAAAAACTTTGTTTCATTCAACCCTGTCCCATCTCTCACTCCCATTGTTGTTCTGCTTTGATGGTATGAAGAAAACAAATCTAACATGCCTCTATTCATGACAATCTGGAATCATAAAATTGACATTTTGGATTGTTGTAAAACCAAACTGTTGGGTGCTTTAATTTTGCGCTTGATCGTTGTAGCTCGATTTTTTTGTGAGATGAAAGACACTGTATAACTCCCATAGCATAATAGGTAACCGGGTGCTGTGAGAACAAGGCTTTCGCTCACTTTGTCCTTGTTGCTGGAGGGATTGGTGAATGATTAGTGAAATGCACCCATGCACGGAGAGGAGAAAATGAGCACGGCACATTGTCTTGTGTACAATGATGAGCCATGAAGCTCATTATTATCTGTAGAGTGATAAAACACATGGATGGTCAGGATACAGCACTTATGAATATGTCGTGGTTTAGTGTCAGGTTTTCAATCTGAATGTCTTTCTCTGGATTAAGGTACGAACTTTGGGAAATCATTGCAGATTTTCAAACACGATGTGCTTCGACTTTGTTGCCTGTGATACAAGCAGAAGGTATGTTCGAAGCCATGGACTTGGTCTTGTTGGGCATATTGATCTCTATGAATTTTACTGTTTTATCCTTGTATCAAGAAATGATAACAAGAAAACTTCAATTGGGTACAGCTGAACTCGAGAGAAGAATAACTCAAAATGATCTGCAAAAATTATTTATTTATTGTCACAGATAGGGCAGCTAAGGTGAATTCATCACGAATGACAAATAAAGCATGTCTTTGGACCTTCTTTCAGTCCTGTGTCTGAAAAAGCTTCAAGAACAGGAAGAACTGCGTGACTTGTTTTCCTGTCTTGCCTCTCTGTGTACTGTGTTGTCAACAAGATGTTAGCACTCAAAGGGGAAAATAACTGCAAATATAAACATGGTCAGGTACATTTTAAGCTGGAACAAACCTGCTTTCCTGACAGTTTGACAGTCACCTGAGGGTGTAACAGATTCTAAAATCACTGTCCAACTGGCCACACATTGTCTTTCATTGTCTGACTTGAACACACCCAATAGACACCCACACACACACTGTGGTCCACAGAGGGGCCTTTAGCTGGGCAGCTGTACGGTCAAGCAGAAATATCTGGATGTTTCCCCTCCAGCAACCTGCTGGTAAAAATGGTGACAGACAGTTGGACTGTCAGACTTTTTGACTGTCTGTTGATCTGTCTGTCTTTCTCTCTCTCTCTCTGTCTCTCTCCCTCACGTACACATTTACTGACTAGTGAGACTTGTCTGTCCATCTCTCATTTCTGTACATTGTACAGAATGCGGACCACTGCATTCTACATGTAGTGGTCCAGTGGAATAAAGCAGTGATATATAGCAGATGTAGGTTTCTTCCAGACACATCACATCACAAAAGCTTCCCAATAACTTAAAACGATTCGACACATCTATTATTCTGCTTATTTTAAGAATTTCTACTATTATCCAGTAACATACCCCATTTCTCTTCTTTAAATAACAGAGCAGCATAATTAGGTGTTTGATACCTTATTATAATTAAGGTGTTTTTAAAGTTACGAGAAGCCTTTATTTACATTGTACAATTAAAGACCAAGATTTTCGACACCATCAATTGTTCTCTTTTCAAACCATAGAGGTCACTGTTGCTTTACATACAACTTCATGCTGATCAGACCTACCTTGGAAGAAACCATGCTGCTTTGTGACTTTGGAATATATCCAATTCACTTCAAGATTTGTCTTTTGAACCTTACTCTCAAGATTTTAATCAGAATGTGCCAGTCCAGCTAAAGATGGAGACTCTATCATTTTGCTACTCATCATGTTTTAAAGATAGCCTCGTGCATAGAAGGGATTCTCAGTGAACACATGAAAGTGTTGGAATTGTAAGAGTATAATCACTTCCACATTAACTCCCAACGATGGGTCCTTTGTGTTGCGCTCAGTTTATGAGTGTCCACCTCCTCACACCCAAAATTATAACTAATATTACCACACGTTTCCAACCATGTCTACAAACCGTAGCAATAACTGCAATATTGAAAGACTATGAATCACGAGTCCTCAAGCAGACATAGAAAAGACTCAAAATAAATATGAAACGTTGTTTTACATAATGTACTGTATATACTTGTTACATAAATTAAAAATGGCCACTTTTGAAGAACTGCAGAACTTCCCAGAGACACTATTATATCAATGATGCATTGTAAGAAAAAAAAAAAAAAAAAGTGCATGAACTTGTTTAATCAGCAAAGGTCAAAATGGCACGCAAGTGCCTTAATTTAAAGAGACCAATCACAATTTAAAAACCCAGACCTCACAAATACATTCTCCTCATGGACCACTGAATTAAATGCTGTGTAAGTCTTTCTCTTTTCTACCTGATGTTTCCAACAGCGAGAATTCAAAATGGCAACATCAAGCTTTAAAATAAGAGTGCATTATTTACTTGTGCATATAAAAAGATACACAAAAATTTAGAGGCTGTTAAATGTACCACCTGCTTCAATAATAGATATGAGTCATGCAGGTATGGCACAAGGTTTCTTGTCAGTCTTTTTTGATGAAGTGTTTTCCGCATCTGCCCTCATTGATATCTATCATTTGCCCTTGTGTGTGTCTTTTAGCAAAACAGCTAGGGATAGAAACCGCGATGCTATTGAGGGAAATCACGTTATTGTTTATCTCTGGGTGATTTTCATACGTAAGCCTCTGGCATGATGCAACTGGTCCATCTTCAAATAGATCTACTGTCAAGTAAAAAACTGTTTTAATAGATACATTTTTTTAAACTTCTGGTTTCAACAAAAATGTGAAATCCTGTTTTACGGTTTTGTATACATGTATTTTGTTATGGCACTGTGATTGAAAGGACACAGCAACACTTTGCATAATAATCTCAGATGAGGTAACACCATACCAAGGGCAAAGAGATCAAACACAGTTTTTGATATACGCAACACTGTACACATTAAACCTAAGCTACTCGCAAACAAACAAACAAACACACGCACAGATACACCCTTAATCAAGCAGAAAGACACATTCAAAGAGTGTGCTTGCACGTGAGGCCTCGATAACCCGGACATACTGTGAAAGTGTATAAAATGTGCAAGTGTCAATGTGACATGCTAAGCAAGTTCAGCACACCTCTATACATGCTGACAACCATGCCAACATTTAACACATGAACTGCAAGTGCCAAATGTTCAGGCTCTACTGGCTTGTTATGGGCATTCGCACCACACACACACACACACACACACACACACACACACACACACACACACACACACACACACACGCACACACATTTGTGCACGCATAACGTCTCATCTGAGAACTCACAAGAGACTTTTTGGCTTGGCATTTGGCCCATCAACATTCTGTTTCCTTTCTGCCCCATTCTCCTGAAGACTAATTTCCATCAGCTGACAAACACAAAGACAGGGCCCTCTCTCCCCATCGAATCTTTTAAAATAAATAAATAAATCTCCATGTCGCCGTACATCAGTTAATTATCTGTTTCACTGAGTGGCAGACTGTCTCCTCTTCATGCCTGTGTGTCTACACGCACAGATACAAACTGTACATGCACACTTAGAAGTTGAATACAGGTGGCAACAGACTTATTTCTTGTAAAAATAAGTCTGATGATGAAAGGCCTTAATTGGTTGATGCCAAATTATTATGCCAAAGAGTAAGTAACTGCATGGCATCATCCAGTCTTGTTAAAAAGTCCTAAAGGTGAGTTGGCATGTCATCCAGGCTGTAATGCCCCACACCTAGCAGGGGAGTTTTAAATCATTTTGGCATGCAATTATCAAAGGAAAACTTTGTGATAGATGATGGCGGGAAGATCAAGAGAAAGTTAGACACCAAGTAAGAGAGAGGCAGACACCCAGTCTAAACCTCATCATCATTAAAAATATTTTTCTGACTTTGATACACAGAATTCAGTTGGGTTTTTTTTTTGATGGAGTAGACCAAAACAATATCACATTGAACCTGAGACACAACTTCACTTCTTTCACAGTCTATTCTAATTAGCTGTCAAAGGAGAATGTAGCAAATGCTAACACTTGGTCGTAGAAAGCTTAAAGTACGTTAAAGTATGTTAACAAAACACATATAAAGTTTGTGCATGATCGTGGCATGTTTGGTATCAGGCAATTGTTTAATAAGCTATTATTTGTTTGAATCTGCCATATAAAGCCAAACAGTTTTGTCTGGAGTATCCTAACTGACTCTATCAAAAGCAAATGGCGTATCAAAAGCGCATGATATTCTTGGCATCTGACATGCTACTTTCAGTGTTAAGTATTACAGGGACAAGATGGAATCTTGAATGTCTATGCTAGCTGATTTCCTGGCTTGCATTTCAAGACTATCTGGTTGATTTTCTTGTGGGCAAAGAAGGCATGTTTGTCATGTAGTGTTATCTCAAGCATGACACCTTTGTACAGTATGTGCTTCCAGGCAGAAAGCAGAAGCCAGGTGGTGAGATGAACCTTCTGAGAAATGATGGCAACATTGTTAGGGCGTGTGTTCTGAGATACATTTTACAGTCATCAATCAAGGGCATCAATATGTTGCCAAAGCCTGAACAATAAAAGGGAAGTGATTACATCAGAAACTATTAAGACCTACTTATTCAGTGATACAGTGAAGTTTCTCTTTGTAATCAATTGTTCTTAGGGCACTGGGAGGCCCTGTGACACAGTAATTCTGCACATGCATAGCCAACCAAGAGCATGCTATAGTTGGTGAGATGAAATATCACATTTCTATATTTGTGTTCTGTGCCATCATCCTGCTTAGCATTTTGCTCTCTGTATCCTTCTTTGGTTTTTGGGAAAGGAGGTATTGAAAATAAAATGCAAGTGAGCTTGCAATGAGAGCTTGTTAACTTGCAACCAATTTCAGAGCAACCTCTTCGTAATTATGTGATGTGTGACACGGAAATGGCATTTTAATGTGCTAAAATTGCACGGTACTATCACCAAAGCAATGACTATATAAGTAAATTACCAAGACCTTGCACATCCCAAGAAATGAAGACAACCTCTTACAATGATATTAATATTCGTAAAATTCAGAACCGCTGAATTCCAACAGAGATAAGTTCCTGAATGGACACCAAGATCCTCGTGTTGCCATAGACATGAAACACTCTATTTTAACAATGCAGCTCAATGGGTTGATCTATTGCAGCTTATTCATTTCATGGATGAATTGAAATTCCTTGTTGGAAATTATAGTTTATAATGTGGCAAAGAAGTCATTAGCAGTTGTGATTAGTCGATTTAAATTGTGATGAGCACTCAAGGTGTCAATTCTTCAAAAAAGGAAAAGGAAAAAGCGATGGATTGTATCTGAGCAGTGCAAATTTATAATTACTACCCCTGCATTTCTGTATCACAGACTACTTTGTCTCGGCTGTCTGCAAAGCTTTAGACTTAAGAGAGGACAGTTAAGTCAAACTTGATGCTGACGCAAAGTTCATTGTCAGTCTAAACTGACGATGGCTGGCAAAGTTTTGCCATGACATCATCTATCATCTTGTAGGAGAGAGAAAAGACATTTGTCGAATGATCTAATGATACACATGGTCATGACATTAATTGTATGATTGTGCGGTAGATTAAAATTATGACATCAATGAATAAATGGGACAATACTGCATGCATGGATAGCTTCCAAGTTAAATTTCATCATTTTTTTTCACACGTTAAGGTTGTTCAGGGAGCCATAACAAAGTGTGTGATTAAAAGGAAAAAAAAAAGAGCCAAAATGCGCAAACTATTTTGTAAAATTACTATATTTACATCTATAGCCCAATACTCTGACTCCCTGTATTACAGACTGAAATATCATTGAACTATTGCCATGCAGAGAGGGCACAGCGATTCAGCTCAGAGATGCCAGCTAAATCTGCTTGGTACATATAGTTGTTGTTTCTGTTTAGAGTGTGAGCAAATATAGGACAAAGATGAGTTCAAACAGAGGTTACACATCATGTGCAGTGTGCAACCTTATACTAGATTAATTCTGATGGGGTGAGGAACAGGTATAATTAACGAAAGGACTGCATTTGACACATGTATTTAATTAAAGGCCCACTACTATGAAAAAGAGTCCATTCTCCGTTGTTTTCTGTCTTTTAATGAGAAAATCACACAATTCCTTTGTGTGCGTTTATTTTACCCCCTTTTCCTCAGTGGATCCTGTTTCATCTTCAGATTTTAATATAAATCCCCAAATTCTGTTCAAAGGAAATCGCCATTTAGTGCCAGATTTACTTTGAATCAAAGGCAACAAAGGCATTTCGGCGAGGGGAGGAAAAAAAGAGAGAAATCTTTAACAATGTATGAAAAATGCGAGGCCACAGAAAACACAATAGATTACACACTCTGAGGGAGACGTGCCAAGGGACAAACACTTTCTACTTTTTTCCTCATCCAATTCATATTTATTTTATTAGGTGTATTCTCCATAGGCTTCATGGTGGCAGGATAGCCATGCGCTCAGACACTTACTCACATACACACACATACACAAACGTGACAGGACCCTAGATCTCCACTGGTGCATGTAGTGATTCTATTTTTTTCCCCCCTTGGAGTTTTCATTTTTTTCTTTCATCCACTGAGGATAACAAACACCAGAAGCCAGACATAATTAGTATTGGAGAAGACACAAAGAGAGGCTCCTAATGACTACAAACATCTATCTGGGTTTGGTATGGACTTTTGTGTACATAATTGAAAGGGAGTAAAGATCAATAGCATTCAATGAAAACTAATTGCAAGAGGTGAGAGTTGGGAGCTGTGAGGCATCTATTTGGATAAGCAACACCAAGCTACGGGGAAGATCTCTCAGTCAGTTAGAAAAGCCCTCTGAGCGCAAAATTGTGTGAAACTGTGCATGAAAATATGCTGAATAAAATAGCCATAATTCTTCTATTATTTAGTAACTTTCCAAGCGACATAGAGTGATGGGAAGCAGATGGAAAATAGAGGATGGGAAAGAGGATTGTGTCTTGGATGGATGTGGGTAATATGTCTGGAAAGAGGATACACGTGAGATGCTTGAGCTTTTCACAGCCCTTTAGGATGTAATAATGTGAGATTGTAGTTTTATTCAGTCCCTGTGCAGGGCTGGAGCAATTCAATGAATTATATAAGTAGAAACATCCAGTTGTTTTGAAAAATCCATATTGTTACAGGGCTAATCTGCAGAGAGAAAGGTAATAACAATTTATTAATTTAAACATTTAATTATCAAAATTTAGTCGTCGGAATCGCAGTTTTTAGTCTAAAGTGTTTTGTGCTGAAACATGTAAAACAATTTCAATGTAGCGAAATCACCCCCCCCCCACACACACACACACACTTAGGGTTCTTCCATGGAATTGTACAAAGCGCATCAAAATGTCCACTGACCTACAAAATTATAAATCCTTCAAAATGTCACACATTTGCTGAACTGATTATTCCTATCCTGACTGAATAAACAGGATATTGAGTCAAAGTCAAACACTCCAACAACCAGCATGATGGATACTGGTTACAGACATCAGCCAAGTTCACAGGAGTGCATATTTACTCTGTGATTGAGTTTGAGGCCTGTAGTAACAAAGGGCAAGCAAACTACATTTCTATTCTCTGTGAATCCATAAATCTCGATTTCACACCGTCTGAAATGTATCCATTTCCATATTTAAAATCCCAAATCTGTTTGTTTTATTTATTGTCACCAGTTGGATTTCCCTTGCTCTCCCAACGACATCACCTGTCATCCTGTACATACATGCTCATAATTACACAGAGATTACGACACCTCAGCCAGCTCTCACACATATGTACACACAAATGTCAGCTGGCTGTGGTAGCTGGCAATGGTCTTGTCATAATCTCTATCTAATTATATACACAGCCAGTTATTCTGTTTCAATACAACCTGCTAATCTTATTTGCACACTGTGGCAATAACCTGTTGTAGGAGAAAAGTGGAGTCAACCATTCCTTTTTCAAAGTTTCCTGTCATTGCTGATTAAACAACACTTCACTGACTGTAACTGTCTCTTATTTTCAATTTCTAAATTGCATTGATTCCGATGTATAAAATCTATGTGTGTTTATTTCAAAGCCTTTAGAGCCCCTGATGCTATTTCTATTTTATGCCTGTTGCCTTTATACTGTATATAGTCCACATGCAGAATAGCTGTCTTTGTTTACACCTTGAATAATGGCGATTGGATATAAACCAAAGGAGGTGTGATACAGGGTCTCTCTTTCTCTAGCACAGAGCCGCACACACTTACAAAGTTCCACACTGCAATGCACACTATGTAAATAATGCATGTGTCTTAAAGGGTTTCTCTCCACCACAGCTGGCCCACTTCAATTAGCAGGATTTGTACTCCCTTTTTCCACTATTTTCTTCCAGTGTCCATCCCTGTGATCCTTGCTCATTCCAGTTGTTGCCTTTCCACGCCATTTGCACTGGAAAATTTCAGCTGTTTTTTCATTGTTTGCTATGAATTAGGTCTACTTTTAAACTTTTTAAACGTATTTTTTTAAAGGTGCTTTGAAACAGCATAAATTAAGATTACATATGGATGCACATACAGCCAGAATAGAGAGCCTTTCAAACAGAAACATGCCTCTAAATAAGCAACAACATTAGCACTGTGCATATGTGGTTTAAATTTTGAGGATCAGGTAAACTGGACAGTGGATATGGGAGTCCTATCATTTATGTTTGATAAAGTGTATTAAGCTGAAATGATTTTAAAGTTGTGGGGAAAATCTTACACTTTCCATTTGATGAACTCTGACCGAGGCTTTTTAGAAGGGCAAACATCCTCTTGGGGATGTTGTGAAAATGAGAAGTCATACAAAGGGGTTCTGGTGGGATGGAAAGGTAAACAGAAAATTTAATCTAAATACAAGTTTACTTTCCTTCCCCTTTTTCTCCAAAACATATCACCAGACTAAACAAAGTCCAGTTGCCACAGTAAGCTTTGACTACATTAGATGTGACACGGATGACTTCAAACCTTCACTTATCACCATTGTTTCCAAGCAGATTTGTATTTAATCCGGTAGGTGGCTTGAAAATGGGTCAAAGAACAAGCATAAATGTTATCCAGGATATTCCTTTGACTTTTTCTATCCTTTTTGTAACTCATGTCTCTAAATTTCCATAGGTTTTTGAAGAATCCAAGAAATGTTATTTTACACGAATTCGGTGCAACATGTTGAAATTTTAAACTGTATTCCATCAATCATTCATTAACCACCGCTTATGCTGCAAGTACAGTCGTGTGGATGCTTGAGCCTATCCCAGCTCTCTTTGGTCACACCCTGGACCGGTTGCCAGTCGGTCCCAGGGCCATAAATGGAGACAAACAACCTATCACTCTCTCATTCACACATCCGGGCAATTTTCCCAATTAACCTTATCCATCATGTTATGTTAATTTCCAGCAGTCGCTTTAATTAGAAGAATTGTTGTTAACCTGGCCAAAAAAGCATTCACGTTCTTAATGGCATGGGGAACTGTGCATTGTCAGCTCCTGGTTCAATTGCACAATTTTTTGCGGGCAAAGAAGAAAAAAAGCATTTTTGCTTAAAAATTAAAATAGAAATGAAAAAAACAAAATAAAGAATAAAAAAATAAAACAACTAATGTGAAAACATAGTCTGCCATTCGTTCATGTTGCTGCTTATGCCCTCTGTCCTTCGTGGAGAATTTGCACGACCCTGGTGTAAACCTGCTGTTCACCCTTAGCACTCTCTATCAGACTGCTCCCCCTCTTTACTTCCACTCACCATAAGTGGAGGTCCTAGCCTGGTCTACTCTACCCCCAAACACATCTAATTACTTCAATGCCAAGAATTTCCAATCCATCACATTATCTTTTCTCAGGCGCTGTATTAGCACTCCCCGTCCCGTCAGCCAATTACCTGCTGCATTCTGCTCGAGTCACCTGCATTGCAAATGTGACCTTTACTAAGTGAGCTGATTGCATGTTTCCCGGAGTGTGTGATATAAAGTGATTGTTGAAGTCCTTGTGTATGTGTGTTTTGAGGAAAAGTGTGTGTTTTCCAAAATGCTGTGTTATGAATTGAAGAGATACCAGTGCATGTATGTGTGTGTGTGAACATTTATGTATGTGTTCATATATTAGATATTAGATATTTTTTTCTTTTTTTGTTTTAAATACTCCATTCATTATATATCTTTACTGTGTTTATGTGAATTGCCTGAAAACCCCTGTGATTTATTTGTGTCTGGTGGAGCAATGAACAAAACCCCTCACATCCTGCTTCGGCCCCCCTCTTGTGATGGGCTGTCGTGAATGTTAATGTTCTGTGATGGCTGTGGAGCAAATAAGTGTTTCTGACACTGTACAGGCTCTCATTACAGAAGCAGGCCAAATGGGCTTGCTGGTGCTGTAATGAGCAGGCAGGTCAGTCAGCCGCAGCCACTGTACCAGTCCCATACACTACTTATGCAAGGATGGACCTCAACACTTTCGTTTTGACCGGGTGCAAAAACAGATTGCAGACAGCTCAAAACCTTTACTTAAACACCAGGCTTGCCGAGATAGTGGTGTTTAGGTTTTTACTGTTTTTCGGGCTAATTTTGAAATGTGTACATATGTATTTTTTAAAATACAGACTTCACTTTACGATGGACAAATACTATTGCTACTTATTTAGTAATTGCTTGTAAGAATTGCATGTAAGCAAGTGGCCCAAGTGGAGCCTCTGTGTCGTTTCACACCGGAAATCCTGCAAATGCCAAGTTTGCCAGCTTAGAGGGCAGCATTGGTGAAAAGCTGAAAAGCCACCACTGAAAGAAAATGGATCCATGTGTTGTCAGAGGCTGGACGAGTCCATGTAATGTCACGGGTCAAGTGGGAGAAATGGCAGCTCCAATGCTATGCGGGGTTCTGTTTGCTGTAATGCTGATATAAGAGTTGGCTGGTGCCAAATGAAGAGGCAAGAAAGACAAAGCCTACTCTGGATGGATAATCAGCACATGGCTAATTCCAGTGGTGAGGAGGCAGGAGAGAAAGAGGCCCTTTTCTGAGTCCACTTGCAGTTAACTTTATACAAGCCCATATGGTAGAGCAGCATCTTCACAGAGTGACTAAGTGTTTTCAATTAATTTGCAAGCTGTTTCTTTGACAACCCAGGCCTTACATTTTTTCTATTTGATCAACCGGAGAGTTTGGACTGTTTCATCTCTCAGAAATCGCCACAGAGCTTGTCTGATGTCTTACATGCATGCGCATTTAGTTCAAAGCATATTGTAACTTGTAATGAACACGTGTTCCAGTCTGCGTTCCAGTCTGTGTTTGTGACACAGGCAACACATTTTCATCAAACAGACCCTGACAGAGTCTTGTATAACCAGTGATATCCAGAGCAACAGTTGTTTGAGATTGCATAATAAAACTTCTCAAGGCACTAACCATAACTAACTGTGAAGTGACCAAGACACAGAGCTGTGATATTTATTACTGATAGATAAACTACACAGCATTGCAAAAGTAAATTGAAAGACATTTTTTCCTATACAATACATAAAATGTGATTTTAGTATTCAGCCTTACCCAAATTATATGATCATTCAAAATTTTTTGCGTCAAGCATGATCACTTATATCGGCTCAGAGAAGTACATTTACCCCAAGTATGGTCGTCAAAATGATGTAATCTCTCTTTCACGTTTTTGTTATGTGTCTGTGCTGAGTTGTTGCATGAGAATTGAGGTTCAGTTCAATTCAAGGTTTCACATTGGCCGTTCATGATAGCTGGATGTTACTTTGACTTCCTAATTAGCATCGCCATACAAAATGCTGGTGTGCATTTGTGTGCATGCGTGCTTGTGCACCGGCGCACACACACGATTATTTTCTGAAAGGTAACCCAAACAACTCGTCTACTGTAAAGTCACAGTTAGCCTGGCAGGATGTCGACAGTGTAATCTCGGTCGCAACCATTCAAGTGCAGTTACAAGCCTGTGAACAAAGATACTCTGTCTCTCTCTCTTTCTCTCTTTGTCTCCTCCCTCCGGATTGACGAAAAAAGTGCATCTTTTAGGTTTGGTCAGTTATTTTATGAAAATGGGTGAAAACTCACATCGCTTGGCTGACTCATCACAATCTGAATGAATACCCCCTCCGTTAACCTGAAGATATCAGATAGAAAGAAAATCTATGAGGTGGATGAGAGAGCAGTAAAGTTAGAGAAGTGGACATTAGGCTTGATTGAGACGCATGGCAGAAGGCGAATCACTTAGTGCATCAGAGCACATCCTCACAGTTGGACGGGCTGTCTCTCAAAACTCCCCAAATAGTCTAAAGTGGACCTGTTGGAGTTACTGAGTCGTCACACTACATGTTGTAGCCTGGGAGCAATGGGCCCACAAAGGTGTCTCTTTCCCCCTCTCCACGGGACTTGTTAGAGATGCTATTCTGGAACTTATTCACCTCCATTCTTGCTGCTGCAAAAAACGATAAGATGTAGGTACAGAACAGTTCATAAATTCTTTTGAGTGTTGGGAAAAACTATCCGAGTGAGATTGTTTTATTCAAGCTAGGATTTTTTTTTCCATTATTTTCCTGTTAAACTAACTTTCTGTTGCTTATCAATTAATGTAAAACACTAACTTTTAACATGTCCAGTTGTGCTTTCACTGTCTTTGTGAATGAAACACAAGCATTATCTTTTTGAAACAAGAACTGTTTCTGTAAACATTTGTATCCAGACACTTGCTTGAAAGGTTTCTGTGATGGAACAATTAAAAACACTTGCAAATAGCATACTTCACTGGCTAGTCACACCTTGTACACTATCCAATGTAATATTTTTAATTATTACCCCCCCCCCCCCCCCCCACAGCTCCGTTTTTTTTTATACAAAAAAGAATTTTTTGTGTTTAAAACAACTTTTTTTTTTTTTCTCAAA
>CAAKHD010011229.1:29209-96533 GCA_901007705.1 Fistularia tabacaria | reverse complement strand
ACACCCCCCCCCTTCACCCATCTCTGCGTTTATATATCTCTGTTTCTCTATATTCTATAAAAAAATCACAGTGATCTATATATATATATATATATATATATATATATATATATATATATATATATATACATATATATATATATATAATCATGGATAGTTATTCAATTATCCCTGATGAGCATTGTGTTACAAAACAATAAAGCAACAAAACATTGGATTAAAATGGGTCTCCATCTCATACATTAAACTGACAACTCTTGTGACACTCCATTTTCCCCATATTTGATTCTTCATATTTTGGCTGTTGAGGTTTTGGCGAAGTTTAACCGTTCAACACTTTCGATCTGACCGGTGGCGATGCAGATGCAGCAGTTGAACGTAATCACACATAAATACAAAAATTATTGTTCACTATGTGCTATGATTCTAGACTTTAATTACTCTCATTAAATAAAAATGGGTTTAAAAGTGAAGAGCAAAAAATAAAGGGTCCAGATTTGATATAGTAAGTCTGATATATTTTTTCTTTATGTAGTTGCTCTGCTGATTTATGAAAATAAGTGAGTTTAATTTAACTGTAGTTAAAAAAGAGGTCATAATCATCATTACACATGTAAACAATATAAAAAAGGACAAGTCGCCTATTGTTTTAATCATTTACTATATATGTTATCTATTGTTTTACCCTTGGTTTTAACTGCTTATCACTTCTCTCATGTCTTATTTTTTCCTATTGCTCTCTTCAGGTAGAGATGTATTAGTTGTGGGGATGAGTTGACTGTCTTTTACATGGCTAACACTTTCGTCCACGCTAATGTCAAATAAACTGACAGAGAGCGGAAATAGTCTAATAATGTGCATCAATGACAAAAAGAAAAAAGATAAGCAGAAAAAGAGAGGAATGAAAAACATTCCTGAACACAATTGTTTTGTTTTGGATTACATGAAAGTTCTGCGCTAAAAAGGAAACATGCCAAAGAAGAGCTCCAGGAGTTACACCTTCACCTCCTGCTCAGTTTGGGCTGCAGTATGTCGTCTACTTATTTCATTATTTTGATTGGTTTTACCGTTGTGACCTTCACCTCGGATTGGTTGTTGTGTTTTAAGTCATATGTTTCTTTACTCTGACCGCTTGGACTTGAAGTCAGTTTCATCCACAGCAGTTTTTGGTTTGCAATTCTTGTTGACAATCCCTCAAAAACTGAAATTAACTCAATGAGTCAAGGCAAGTGGAGTTTGGCAGTTTGGCCCTGATGTCAGGATAGTTTGATATAATTGTCCCAGTTTAATAGGCATTTCAACTCACAAAGGCTTCTTGGTCTCAAAGGGAGTTACGACTTCATGTCATCTCTGTAACAGTAATAGGATTTTCTATGTGTTTTTTCACAGCTCAGAGGTAACATTTATAATGAAAACATAAAAAGGCAAAGCGTTGATACCACCGGTAAATTTCAAAGAGGTGGGCAGAGAAAGACGATGATCCACTTAAGGAAAATGAGAGGGAGCTACTCTGCAGAAGAGAAGTGAATGTTTGAGTGTGATGTTATTGATGCCGGTGCAGGGCTCTAAGACACACAGTGTTCTTGACTGAATGTCATGGGCTACCTTGTCAAAGGCAGCATTGAGGTCTAATTAGATAAACACTGTGCTTCCTTTAACATTGGCAGACACAAGCGGGGTCTTCTTGACTCATATTTTTGCATAGTGATCCTTGTTTTGCACAGAAACCTGAGTAAAACTATCCAAACATATTGAGTGGAAATATGACTGGATTTCCTCACATGCATTCCTTCCAAGAAAGGTTGTTCAGAAATTGGTTAGTGCTCATTTGGATTGTAGACTGCTATTTAGATCATGATTGTGGTCACATGATTGCAGAAATGTACATTTAAAAAAAAGTATGAAGTCTTTGAGTAAAATTTTTTTCATTTACAAAACGAAGGCTTTGATAAATATCTCTTTTGTAACAGACTCAATTGTGTGTGACGATGATTGAATCAGCAACAACTTTTCATTATCGTTCCGCTATTGATTTTCCATAATTTATGACACAACACTTCCCCATCATTTAAAAAAAGGATCTGGGAATCTGTGTTTCACATTGCGAGAGAGGAGGGGCGAGAGGTTATCTGACAAAAAAAGGCTCCCTGCATACAAAAAGCAACATCCCCGGCGGCCAGACAGCAACAGCCTCCAGCCTCTGCACGTTGTGAGCTGCTGCAGCTTGGTACAGACATATAGCAACCTGCACCTAAAATGCACGCACTCATAGTATCTCAGCTTGCACAAAACGTTTTAAGAAGACATCCCACACCCATCCATTTTTGACGAGCTTATGTTGTTCAAGATCAGATGATAATTACGAGGTCTTGATTATTTTATTTATCCCAAGGACGATCAAGAACACTTGAGTTAAAGTAGCCTGGTTTACATTGCTTCAGATTTATCATTTTTCTTTTTTATACACTTTCAGAACATGGCTTGGCTATAAAAAAAACAATATTTTTGAAAAAAGAATCAAGGTTATTTGTACATTTATTTTTGTTTCAAGTTTTTTTTTTAATTTTCATTCTGTTTTTCCCCCATCAAGTTCATCAGTGTTTAAACATTTTTTTACAAAGAAAAAGGCAAATTAAATATTTAGAATTAATCTTGCATAAAGGTCTTGTTAAAAAGTGATCTTGCAGTCACCGGCACCCTCCTCTGAATTGATCCTGCTCCTCGAGGAGTACAAGCTCGTACCACCTCTGGCACCCAGAGTTCTGTTTGCTGGTTTGAGCAGTGGAGTTGGCGCTTCTGCTTTTCAACATGTCACCTTTCTCGGGTTGTATGGCATATCCCGATCAAACACTATAAAAAGCAGAGATGAGGATTTCCAGTCCTCGGCAGCGTCTGCAGACAATCTCTCATTTGATCTCTGTCCTGCCGCACCTTGAGGCCAGAACAGTAGTTTTATCTCCAGCTCTTCAAATGATCATTGCGTGTCGTCATGTTAATGTACAACTTTGAAGCCACACAGATTTGAAGCACCTTTCCAAAATTATTTTTCCCATTTCTCTCATCTGGTCATATAGACTCCAATTCCTTACCTCACATGGTGCACACACACCATGGCTGTAGTCAAGAAGAAAAAGGTTAAAGGATTCTACCTGAGGATGATGCATTTCCTGGGCTTGGGCACTTTTTATTCCTGTTAAAAAGACGAGCTCCGAAGCGATAGCGCGTTTCGATTTACGCCACTACGCATTGTTTCAACAAGCACTAAATATTATAACTGTCAGAATATTGAAGTGAAATTCATCCTGGTGTGTCATGTCTAGACTATCAGTGTCAGCATGTGAAAAAACCTGAAGTGCTTGAACTAAAAATCACGATGAAATTATAAGGTCAAGTGTTTGTGTGCTCTTTAAACATGTCTCAGAACAGCCACCCGTCAGTCATCATTTCTGATGATTGCAGAACATTATCACACACCCACGGCAGGTTCTCGTGGCAGCAAACCAGAGATTCTGTTCAGCTGGACATCATCTACTTAATCAGATGACAGCTGTGAGACTGAGCCTCCAGTAAAGTGGTTTGTCAAAGGTGTTGTTTTCATATGAAAGTCGCTGTAAGCCTGACCATGATGTTGTGTTTTAATAAAAATTTAGTAAAAATCTCGTATCCTTTATACAAAATGCACAAGTCTTGGTTTACCAAAGTCAGCATTAATAATTCTTACCGCAAAAATGAATTACAAGGCAAATATCAGAGTTGGTCATTAGTGATGGAACCCTAATCAAAAGAGAACGGTGTATTGATGGAATAGTAGGTTTATTAATTATATCACATGGTGCATATCGAAGAAGACTGACCGGTGAGTATGTCGTCACAACATCAGAATCAACGAGGGAATAGACGTCTCTCGTGGAAGAAGATGCTTCAGCGGGCATTTGAGCAGAATTTTATGAGAACTCCCCGTCCATTTCAAAGGTCCATGCTCAGCTCTGCACATTTTCTGCATCCCTTCCAATTCATTACCCCCTCGCCCACATGTATTATTCTGCCTCTACACATTCCCCCTCGTCTCTGGAGGCAACTTTATTGGTAGAAGCATTTTGACTCCATTTACCTTTTAAAAGCTTCCGTTTAAAGCTCGATATTTCGCCCGAGCTCCATTCTTCGATAGCCAGGAATCAATCCGAGTCTTCCTTCTGCTTTGATGAACAATATTTCAACATTATTGAGTATTTTTTTAAGAATTAATCGAATGGTTTGGTCAAATTTATCTCTCTCTCCTTCACTAGCATCATGTATTTTTGTTCAAAATGAGGTAACTCTTTCTTTTTTTTTTTGATCAATAAATGCACAGAGAAGCATCGGCAGGCCGAAAGGTTATTTTCCAAGGAGCAGTTTCCAAGATATTTTCTTAACTTATACATTCCGGAAAATTATATCTGAAGTTTCTTGTGTTTATTATTGAGGGTGTATGGCTAATATGATAACATGAAAACCCTACTATATCGAGATACTTAAATAGGAGTCTAAATGACCCATAGAAGTGCAGTGTATATAGGACATTTCACTCCTCTCGCACCCCCTCTTTGTGTTGGAGAGGATGAACATTATGCATATTTCAAATGGATTTAAGCAGAGTCCTGTGGGCCCTGTAAGAGCCCATCATATTCATGACTAAAGCACATTATCACCATCAGGAATATGTCACAAAAACTCAGAGGGGAGGTGACTCTAATTGTTGTTGGCGTTTTGAGAACACAAATAGTAGCCACTGTTTTTTTCCCTCCATTGGAGAGGACATCTAGACACATATTGTACTTTTCTGATGACCAGACAGAAAACTGGGGTTATTTGTAACTTGTCAAGCGAAGAATTAAAATGTCTTTGCTCGAGGATCATAATTCACACAGTTATCAATTACTCACCCAGAGTTATCTATCATCGTCACTCTTCTTTCAGAAATTCTTCTGTCAGAAATTCAGTGCATGTTTTGTACTCGCGAAACTGTCCTTGCATATTTGGATCTGGCCTCTTTCCATTTTAGAGGTGATTTAAAAGCTACATGTTACTTTTAATACCAGAGTATAGTATAGATCTTTTAGGATGTTTTCAGGTTTTGCAGTTTGACGTCATGCAATCAGGGAAGTCCATTTCTCCAAGGTTTCCATTTTGGCTCTCACAGCCCCCCCGCAGCTTAAGGATGTGCTTTGTCTAAGAATAGGGTCTGTAACATCCTCATCCAAATTTATCAATATGAAAAATTAATGAGATTTTATTTCATTTTCCTGTTTTAAATCATTTTCTTTAGCATTTGCAGGTCTAGAAGCAGACAATCTATATATTTTTATCATCCACATCTATGTACCTTTACGCAAAATCAGGTTTTAGTATTTGGTCACCATGTTGTCGCTGATCAGTCTTTGCTGCCGAATGTTATCAGTTTTATGACAGCACTGCTTGTTCTAGTATTTTACTTTCAGCTTACACACTTAATATAATTGTTTGTGTGTGTGTGTTTGTATCACATGCATCATTATTTGTCTCAACTGTATTGCAACTACATTATATGTATACAAATCAATCGGTAGAAAATTATTATTATGTAATATTAATTCATATCTGTTGTTCAAATGGTTGATATCTGTTAGACACAGAGTTTGACCGTTAAATTACTATAACACACAATCAGATGAACACAGACGCTAATGTATATATTTTATATAGTATTTCTATATTTTTAAACCCCCTGTTTTACTGCACTGTTCTTTCTTTTGTTAAAAATTTGCACAAGCTAGTGTGTTTCTGAATGACAGTAAAGTGGCGATTCTATTTCACACATTCAACACACACACACACACACACATGCACACACGCACACACACACACACACACACGCACACACACAGAACCATATTCTCATGACTGCTCCACAAAGTTACAATGCTGCTGTCTCTAACTGAGGGCCATAGAGGTTCGTCGGCAGAGCGGAGACATAAATCTTGGTACTCTGAAGACAGGTGTGGGAACTTGGGGAGAAGCGGTAATGTTTAGATCCCCCACACAGGGGCTTTTATTTACTATAATTGTCAAAGAACAGTAAGGAACAGCACAGTTTCCACTCCACAGAGACCATTCACATCCTTTTAAAGCAGAAAGAATCCCTGTTCAATTCAATCAATAATTAAGCTTGTGGATGTTAGAGCTCAAGGTCAGGCTTTAAAATTCTTTACTTTTAATAATCATCATCGCTTTGAAATTTCTTCACATAATTGTATTCTGAATTTACATTCTCTACTTTTTCTTTCTTATTTTTGTACCATTATAAAGTCCCCCCCTCCATCTCTCTGCTTATGTTCTCCAGACCTGTAATAAAAACATCCATAATCTGACAAAGTACACAAAGGCATTACACACATTGCTCCTTTTAAGGTTTTTATTCGTCATTTGAGGAGTCCTAAAAGTTTGTCGACATGGAATTAATTGGTGTCGCCTTACTGTAATACCGGTGAGGTCATGCACACATCAATAAACTGACATCAATTTATCAACTGACAGTTTCCCTAATCATTCATCTCTGGTGCTGTTGTAGTGCTCTATCTTTGAGATCTATGATTTGATTGACATCTGGGAATGTTGGTGCACACGGCTTCATTTGTCCAAGCAGGTCCCGATTGCATCAGTCACACCTGGTGACTGCCTTGGGCTTACCAGCCTCTAATTTCATGGCTCAAAAGTACAATGTCTCCTTCTGTCAACATTTTCTTCTGATGGAGGCATGTTCATTTTCTTTGGTATCCAAGCAAACCACCTCTTATTTTCCCCATCGAAATACATTTTTGCCACCAGAATGTTGCAGACAGTATTTCCGCAAATTGTAGCATTTTAATTTCTGCACATTTCTTATAATTCCCTGTTAGTGACAGGATGAGACTTTGAACAGAGAAGAAATATGTTTTCAGAGATAAGCAAGATTGAGTGCTGCAGTAATTTAGTATGTGGTCTGGTTTTAAAAGGTGTCCCACTGTTGGTGGTCCACATTACTTCAAGTTAGGAGGGAGTTTAAAATACACACACCATCTCTGTTTATCACACAGTTGACAAATCACCTGCAAGGACTTTACAAGAACACTGTGCTCCGTGCATCATAAACAATATACATTTATCTCCTGCTTGTTCCGTCTCCATGATTATTAAAATAAAGCACTTTACAGTCTGCTCCCATACTGCTATCTATGTGTAAGAAGTAATTAACAATTAGATGCTCAACTGTGGATTCAGTTGCTGTGATAATGGTTTTCAGATAATCAATGTGCATATAGTTGGGAATTTAAATTAGGATCTATACTGTGCTTAAGTAATACTTTATGCTAACAAGACTTGTCATTGACTAGTTTGTTGTAAGAGGCTGAGAGCGATAATGGAAAACATTTATATGAGATATAGTTGTCAAAGACAATCTCAATCAGTTGCACTCCAGGAAGGAGTTTAAATTGTAAATACTGAATATAAACGCGACTGGTTTGTTTCAATGAAGACACATTTGAATAACCTCAGCTCGATAAAATCCTACATCTTTTCAAGGATTTTAATGTCAACGTTCATGTCTAAATTATTTTCTCTTAATGCGTGGAGGTATGGTGTATTTCACTTGGTAGAAAAATAATATACATAAATAGAATAAGAACGTTTCTAGAAATCATGTTGAACTTTACCTTCCATGTCTGCTGCTGCTGAGCCAGGGGCAACTGTGGCAAAAGTTCAAAGGTTAGGGAAAGTGTGACAGTTTATTACTGGTGGAAAAGTAATTTTCTATCAATCGATTTCAAATGATCATAAGCCTCCAGGGGCATCAATGATTTATTATTTTCTCAGTCAAACCAGCCGAAGAACACTGGTTAAAAAAGAAAGGAACACAGATGTTTGATTTTTAATTTAGTTTATGGTTTGAGTTATTTATTGTTGTGGTTGGAAAACACATACATCTTTAGCAGAGAGTATAAAAAAAAATACAAGAATACACTATTATTTAGTTTTAGACAGTAAATAAAAAAAACAATAAACGGAAAACTGAGCTTAGGAAATGTTGTTGGACAAGTCAATGAAAAACATGTATCCACACCTCAAATTGTGATGTGTTTACTATTATTCATGGGGCAAAATGATATATTTATCTATAAATATTCTATCAGGCTCAATAAAACATCTAGGTGGTGCGTACATGTGTGTACATAGGAGCTCCTTCATGAATATGTGCATCCTCATGTCTTGCCTTAGTCTGACAATTGAGCCCTCTAGATTTGCAACTGATGGCGTGTCACGCAGAAATAGATCCCCCTCAGCACTGACACCAGAAGTCAGACTGTTTGATGGTTCCCAACTTGCGTCGCCTCTTCGTGATTGACAGTTTGTAGATTGCCTGCCGACCAAACACGAGTGTGAGGGAGACACAGTCTAGTCAATATCCCCCCTGCCTCCTGATGTGTTTTAATGCCTCAGCTTGCATGGAGAAGAGCGCTAACACCTGCACGTACACTTATTTGTCCCTGCGAAGTAAACTTTTCACGCTTTGTTGTGAACATCATATGTTACATCGGGAAAAATTTGTATAACCGAACACTTCAAATTACCATTTGAGATTTTCTTGTAAGATGTAGACAGCTATCCTGGGTGTGCAGTAATAGACCTGGGAAGAAGGACAAAAGAGTGAGGGCCGTTCTCGTGCGATGCAGAGGGATTTAAAAGGAAACCATAAAACAGAAACCAAGGGTAGAAGGGATCAGCAACCACAAAACGCAAAAAAGCCAATATCTTACTGAGAGATAATTGGGATGAAATAATTGGGATTTGAGGGATGCGTAACTTAAAATTTACCTTGTGGCTGCATCAGTGCCATGAAAAGTCAAGCTAGTAGTTTGTGTCTCAAATGTTTAGCATTTTTTTTTACTAACGGGAGTCCTAATAATTCACACAGAAATTATGATAATCATGTCCACACTGGAGTGGACAAAACATACACTTAGTGTATACAAACACACACACATGCACACACACACACACATACACACGAACACACACAAACACACAGGCAAGTGAACTGAGGCCATCATCAAATCACGGTGAGTATTGTTACATTTGAACAGGAAAGGCAGTGGGCTGGAAAGATCCTGTATTCGTTTGAGACAGTGAACAGTGCTGTGTGTGTGTGTGTGTGTGTGTGTGTGTGTGTGTGTGTGTGTGTGTGTGTGTGCGTGTGTGTGTGTGTGTGCAGGGTAAAAGTGGAGCAGTGGTGTTGGGGATGATGGCGGAAGCAGCGCAATAAGTGACAGTTGAGACCAGATATAGGGAGGACGAGAAATAGAAAGACGGCCACTAGACGCAGAAGAGGGAAAGAGTCGGGAGCCAGAGATGAAAGAAAAAAATAAATAAAACAAAAACAAAGAAAATCAAAAAAGTTTGCAGTTCGACTGGAGAGCCAGGGTAAAGTGGAGAGTGGAAAAAAGAAAAGAGGGTGAAGTGAAAAGGAAGGATGAGGAAAGGCAGGGAGGTACCCAGGGGAAGACAGGGGAAAAGGGTTGAAAAGGTGGGAGGAGAGGAGAAGTGTGGAATGAAGAGGGTGAAGTCATGGGGGATTCGCTCCTGTTGCCCATCCACACCACTTCTTCAGGTCAGCAATGCATTTCCCCCTGTTTTGCTTTCGAGATGCACATTCAACATCGTCCACTTCTGTCTCTTGTCCTCTGTTTTCTTTCAGGAGGATTATCCTCAATTCCTGGACTGTTAGAGGGGATTGAGGACGAGGAAAAAAATATATATGAGTGAATAGATTTATTTGAAGGTGGACTGTCATTGTTTAAATCACATGAAGGAGAATGGAAGTGAAGTGTTGAGGAAGAAAGAAAAGGTCATTCTCTTGATAGTGACCAGAGGGGGTATTTCGTGCAAGGAAATTGCACAGTATTGCTTTTGTGACAGAGGAAATGTAAACTGGCTGTGTGGGTGGGTGACCTCTCAGTGAGAAAGAAAAGGGGGCTAAATGGACACATAACACCCCCTGGGAGGTTTTCCAATTCCTAATATAACTAAAACAGCTATACGGACGTGATGATGGCTGATTGTTCCTTTATGGCCCAGAGAGTCAGTCAATGCTGAGAAGAGAATAATTCAGTAAGGGGGCACTTATATGGAAAATTTCAAAGTCTCTTGAAGAAGGATGTCAAAGGAGAATTTAACATGTTCAACATAGAAGCTAAAGCACCTCCACTGACACATTAAAATGGTGAATCCAATCAACAAAGTTTAGGCTACGAGTGAGAAAAGGCAAAGTTGCATTCATTTGGATTATGACAAAAAACAGCCAGTTCCAAACTGATTTCAGCAGTGTCTGGGTTGTGAGGTCGGGAGCTTGTGGAAACAGTATAAGAGCTGCCACCTCCTGGTTTCTTTAAGTGTTGCAGCCAGACTGCTTAAAAGCAGAAAATAGACTTGCAGTGAACATCATGAGCTTGTATTATAGGAGCCCAACTCATAGACACAGTTATTATGTGCTCTCAAATGTTCACAATGGTGAACCTCAACAGGGTGTGAAAACGATGCATATTGGACAGTGGTTAATGTTAAATTGATTAATGTGGTCTCTGTAAACGCTTAACAGAATCCGAAATAACTTAATAACTTTGTATCATAAAACATTAGGCACGGGACAATAAAGCTATAGAGGGGAGAAAAAAAAGTGCTCTATGAAATATGTCACCTCTACACTAAATCATGTAAATGTAACATTCTCTCGTGCAGCAGCTCATCAATGCAGAACTAAACACAATATAATATGACATCAAAACCTTAACGCTTGACTGGGTCCAGTCACAGCTTATTAATGCGGCGACATTTAAACACTAGTCTGGATATCACATCTGCACAATACAAAACTAAATATGATTTAACACCATTAAAGTACTGGATGCAACACACAGCTCTCACTTATACACACAATCACACGAACAGATTCTCGTGCTTAAAATGAACAAAGATCCCCCCCCCCCGCGCTTCCATCGAGTGTCTATATTGCTTTTTTGTAAATTTTGGAAAATGTCATGTTTCATGATGGCGTGGCTGGATAGGAGGAAACCGATGCAGACAAGAGAGGAATCATCGAGTGAAAGTTGAACACGATGCAGATGTTGAAGAAAGAGTCCTTTACTGTTTGTTGGTTAACCTTTAAGACACCAGACAGTGGTATTTATAGGTCAAGTGATCCCCTAGCATTCTCCTGCCAGGAAATAGAGAGAAGAGAGGGAAAAAAAAAAAAAGAGTTGAAGTTTATTACTCATTGTATTCCATTCTTTGTTGTTGATTGTGTGGGTTTTTACACATCCACTCGCTTATTCCTCGTCCTTGGCACTTAGTATGGCCAGAGTCATTTTACTTTAATCAGCGGTGATGTAAATTATTTATTCAAGCTGTGAAAAACAAATTTGAGGAGGCCAGAGAGAATGAAAAGAGAAAACACCGCTTTTTAATAAAACTCTGCCAAAGAGTGTTTCCCACAAATATAAAAGAAACACACATTTTTTATAGATGTTGCTTTTATCACAGGTTCATGGCCACCCTATTTTGCATTTGTCTGTTTTTTCGGTTTGGTATGTTTCTATGATCTGTCACTGCGACATGTCCGCGCGTGCACTTTTGTAAGGTTCTGGCTCAGAACAATTCTGCTCAAATTGCCCGGCTTATGAAAGGTCAAGATCAGTTAACACATCAGATGCTCTTTAGGTCCCAAAAGAATTGCAACAAATGCTTGCTGTTTTTAAACAAGTATATCAAGGCTTTAAAATACCTTTTTTTAAGTCATCTCTTCCATATCAAAAGTTATTGTGAAAGAGACGGATCTGTTTAAATGAACTGACAAACGAGTGTAAAACATTTAGGAAATAAAACATTTCAAACATTATGTCTGTAGCAGTGCGTGGTGGATTAGTGTCTTACATTCCGGTACTGCATAGATTTTCCATTTGTCCATTTGACTTGAATTCTATTGCCACTTATTAATTCACTTGTAAAGAATCAAATCACGGGGAAATCGCCCATGAAAATCCAGATTAAAAAACACACACTTTCCGTCCTAATTTGCTGGTGATTATTATTATTATCCATGAGGGCAAATCAGTTCGATCAATAGTAGTGGATACCACAATGAGACAATGGGGTGGAGTTCAATGGACAGTTGATCATCAAACTGAAAGGAGAGTGATGAACAGATTTTAAATTAAAAAAAAAAAAAAGTAGTTCAGGAAACGATCTTTTTTTTTTTCTGGCAAAATCTAATCTGACATAAAAAGGCAAGATAAGAGCCGGAGATGAGCCTCAGCAGCTTTACCCAGGCCACTGGAAACTTAAACTGCCTGTTTGGCATCTGGTGCCTCTGGTGGGCTCTGATCAAAATCAATAACAGTAGAAGGGGGAGTGCCGTGTTACCCCCTCCTCTCTGTCTGCTCCATCCCTCTCTTCACTTTCTGCCTGTCCATTAATCAATTTTTCTCAAGCGCCTGATTTTACCCACTTACCTTTTTCTTGTAAAGACACAAGTGACAAAGATGGAGTCAGTGTTTTGCCCATGATTATTTGGCATTGAGAAATAGGTGAGCAAAAATATTTATAACAGAGAAAAGTGTGCAGATATTCAAATATCGGCCGTGTACACGACACCGCTGTAAATTCATTCTTACGACTTACTTGCACCATCCTGATCTTGTCAAAATGCGAGATTGTCATCATCAACCAACTGCCTTTGTCATTGTAGTACCACATTTCTCTCTTCCTGTTTTTCTTCCCTGCCAATTAGTCCCTTCCAGGCCACCCACAGCAACACATTATCAGTCTCAATATACGTTACCCATCCCCTCTTCCATACTTGTCTCCCTTTTTCATCTCAAGCCCTTCACCTAGCTACCAAAACATTCCTGAACCTTTCCCCTCTTTCCACACCCTATCCCCCTATCAGCTATCCTCGCCAACTGTGACCCACCTCCCAGCCCCCCCTTGTCAGTGAGACATCCCACACTAGTTGCAGATTTCTGGGCTATTATGCTCTCCCCGACCCTCCAATCCATGGTTCATGCTTCAGGTTTCAAACTCTTTTTAGAGGATCAGATCCAGTGCCTTCCCCTTTGCAAATGACTCTGAAGTGATTTGGACAGTCGCACACAGCTTATTGGAAGGCCAGCTGTCATGTATACCACTTATTTATTCATCTTTACATTGATTAATGGGTGGAAGGGTCATGGGTTAAGCTTTTATTGTTGGGGAAGCTTGACCAGAAAACAAATAAACAGAGCCGCATTTCAACCCATTTTCCATCTGACACCCGACTCTTGTTTGGATCAGTCTTGATAAAAGAAAGGCCATCTGCTTTCACAGTTGTCACTTGGGCGAAACATTTGACATCATCAGTTAATTTAAGGATAAAGAAAAGTATTTTGTGTCTATTTGTCTGATGCAATGATAGGACAGGAAAACGCAAACACGCATATGTGTGTGTGTGTGTGTGTGTGTGTGTGTGTGTGTGTGTGTGTGTGTGTGTGTGTGTGTGTGTGTGTGTGTGTGTGTGTGTGTGTCCCAGTGTAATCTTACAGCATCTCTAAACTGAATGCGGACAAGCCTCAGACTTTTATTTTGGCTGATAATGTTCAGCCTGTCAACAGTACGGTAGAGAATTCACAACCCCTGTGACCCGATGCTCTGCATCTCACTCTACTGATTGGCAGTAATGCTATTTAATCAAATGTCAAACACCACAGGGTTTATGATACACAAGACAACCTTTTGGAATTGCTGCTTCAAGTGAAATGAATGTGCACGGCCACCCACAAACAATCACAGTGGAACTCACTCACAGTTATACACACATTTCTGAAATGCACTACTGTACAGCTTTTTCTCAAGAGCCAGAGCTTTTGATTCAATAATTTGATAACAGAATTACTATTCTGCCCGCTGTGTTTGTGTGTGTGTGTGTGTGTGTGTGTGTGTGTGTGTGTGTGTGTGTGTGTGTGTGTGGAGGGGGGGGTAGGAATGGGGGGGTGTATCATTTCAACATCCAGTTTATGGACTTGTCATTTATTCGCTGTCTGTTTCAAACAGGGGGAAATTTCTCACATTTTAAAAACTCCCCTGCCATTTCAGAAATAATTGGCAAGTTCCTTGTGCTGCGTTTACTCCACGTCCAGTCTTTTTTTTCCTTGCGCAATGAAGCTGCCACAGACCCCCCCCCCCTTCCCCCCCAACCCCCTTTCTTGCTGACAATGTGTCAACATGGAGATGTCAGCAAGAACAACAATAAAACTGTTCTGAGTGAATGATTGAGATCTCACTTCGGTCCAGTACAATACAGTATATTTTGTAATAAAACACAACAGCACACGCAGCACAGTTTGGTGAAATGGAATCTCTTATGGTAGCTTGAAGCTATTACATTGGTGTATCTGGGAAACAAAGATTAACAATGCTGTGACTACATTTCCACTGTAATTTTTTTTCAAATTAACTTATTTAAATATAAATATCAAGTTCACTAGCTGTTCGATTCACATAATTCATGCTCATGATATTTGGACATGGATATGTGCAGCTTGTCCTAATTTACCTGCTCAGTAAATCTTTGCACGTGCCTCTGTGTTCTTGCTATTTAATTGCAAGATTGTATCCAAGTTTTTTTAGCATTTATCCTGTCCAGTCAAGTGATATTCCAAGAACTGCTGAGCAAAGGATAACATGGAACAAACCCAGTGACTTTGTTTTGATTGTCTCCAAATGCTCTCTTCTTTCATTTACTCCTCTCCTCAGTTGTTCCCCTCCTCCCACCGATGGATTGATAATTCCCCATATGAAGACAGTATTTTGTATTTACTTTGCCATTCATCTAAATGCAGCGAGCGAGATGACCTTGGACTTTCAGACATATTTACGAAAGAACGCCTTCAGGAATTGAGCACATGTATAATGGAGTCTTCAGTAGCTAATAATTAAAAGGAGACTCAGTCTGGAATGACTCACTCCTTTTTTAAATATTAAAGTCCTTGGTGTGGAATAACCATGTGCATATATATACATATACTGTATGTCAAAAAAATGATTTAAATTGCCTCATATCAACACTTGCCATGTAAAACTTGGATGATGAAGCATGAGTAGATATCATCTGTGCTGAGTTATGAGCCCAGTTGAATTTTGCTCAATGTCTTCCTGCTCACCTCTCCTTCACGTGACTGCTGTTTGTTGTTTGGACCTCTCCAATGGCTACTTTTTAAATTAGAAAATCGAACGCACATTTATTAAGCTAAACACTCATATCACCAACATGGGTGAGGCACTAACCTTGAGATTTGTGTGCATGTCCCATTTGTCTTCAGCGGTATTCGAATGATATATTTGTGGTAGATATGAGCATATAATGAAAATGCAATGCAGGGAAAGCCCTAAATAATGATCGAGGGATGGCTTCACAGCACAAGACAAAGTATGGAAAGATGCCACCCACACAATACATTTCTTTCTTAGCAATAGGAATGTTGAGCCAACCTTAAGGGCAGTTTTGTGGTTTTTATCTTAAAGTAATTAAATAAACTGCTTCAATCAAAGATACATCTTAAATACTTAGGGTCTTAACGTCATTGTTATTCAGAAGTGAGAAAGTAATTCATGGACGAGAATCGATCATCTGATGGGATGATGATTGTTTTGATCATCATCATCATTAATATGTTCAGCTGGAGTTGTCTGACACACACAGATTCATGCGTGACCAGCCCTCGCTGCTGGTCATTCGTCTTTCAGAACAATTTCATACATGAAGTGTAAACATAACAAACATGAACTTTACATTGGTAGGAATATTTGTATTTATTTGACTAAATTTAAGAACGCAACTTGTGAAAGACCTTAAAACAGGTTTAAATGTTTTTTGAGGGTCTTTTCCAGGATCGTTCATGTATTAAGCATTTGTGATTTGATGTGCTTTATAAATTTCTACTAAATTATAATGTGTGTACATTGTAATTAAAGTTGAAATGGATTTTGTGCAATGGAACACTTTTATGAAAAAAGTACACACTAACACACACACACACACACACACACACACACACACACACACACACACACACACACACACACACACACACAGTCTTCTCTCTGCAATTCTCAGTCAGCCTAACTGCACTCATAATTCCATTTGATAGTTCCCTGGAGAACTTTGTTCCAATATGTGTCTCCTCCTATATTCACTCACACACTTACCCACATAAACACAGACACACACACACACAAAAATGATCCATCATGGCTGAAAATTAAGAGTTGGCTAAATGGTGTCCCACAACCATCAGTAATAAAATATCTCCGTAGTGCATTCAGATCAATGGAGGAGAGAGAGACACACAAGCTGGCAGGGTTAATGGGCCCCATTACACTTAAATACCACGTGAGAGACTCTAGGGAAACAGACTGCGTGAGAGGAGGGGTGTAAGAAAAAGAAAGGGAGAGGGAATTGGCAGAAAGATGGAAAAATGGAAGAGGAACATGGCAATATGATACATAGAATATATAGAAGAAAAGATTAAGGGCAAGAGAGAATGAAAACTTTGGATCAAGAAAAGAGTGTCAAGAAAATGAATAAACCACGTGTTTTGTTGCAGGTACTCAGACAGACTTTGAATTACAGGATTTTCTTGTGTTGACTTCCTGTAGCTTTTATACCTTTATGTTACCATAGCATGACAAGAGGAGGAAAAACTGGCATGCTGGAACATATTGTGACACTTCTTAATCCCAAATGTACCATGTCCTGCATCTGAGAGTGACTATCTCACTCTGATAGAATACGTTTTTTTCCACACCTTATTTTTTTTTCTCATGAAAGAAAAACAGATTTGCTGCATTAGGTTTTAACATGATATATCACAGTTGATTTAAAGACATCATGGCAATCATCACTTATTATTTAAGGTGGTGTTTTACTCACAGTCAGCAAGTATCCAACACATCTACGGTTTGTGCACACACACACACACACACACACACGCAAGCGCACACATACACGCACGCACGCACACACACACGCATACACCCACACCAGTGTTCCCCTCTGAATCTTTGTGTGTGCGTGGACTGGACCCGTTGCATCTGTGAACACTGATACCAGCATTGATCCAACCTTGCTCTTTGTAATGGACCCCAATCACAACTCCATTACTGCTGGCACACTGATTAGTGTATGGGACCGAACATAAAATCAGGCTGCAAAGGAATCGTCCAGGATGGAAACACACACACATACACACACACACACACACACACACAGATGCAAATGCCTGTCATGCTTACAGATACAACTCACATACTATCCAATCAGGCAATGTGGAACATGTGCATATGGAAAAACACAGACGAAACAAATTCACACAAGGGCACACACTCGTGTGTGCACACACATGCTTACACATTTACAGTGTCAATATTCATTGAGTGTGCAGGCAGAGATTAGCTGGCTTCAGGAGAACAAATGCGTCCCGACATTGGCAGACTGACATTCTCCTCATCAAATTTATGTCCATACATTGATTTTTCCTTTACCTTGTTCCCCTTCTCTGTTGCTCCTTTTTGTTTTTATGTCATGGAACAGTGTGAAGTGTAAATAAAGTAAACATCAACTGAGAACGTGCGCAGAGACATAGCAAAAACTGCCTTTGCACAAATGACATGTGAACACTCTTTGAACTCGAGTTCAATGAGCGATATGTGTATCCGTCACCTCTTTTTCCACGGGCACAAAGTGGAGCCCATGTTGTATCAGAGGTAAAACCACAAGGCAAATTAAATCACTGGGCTTCACACTGGCAGATGGCTCACTTTAACACTCAGTTAGCCTTTAGATAATTGAGGCGTTGACTCTCCAGCGGTCATAAAAAAACGGATGGCTTGTTTATACGTTTCACTGGAAAGGATTCGCAGAGGTTAAATAAATGAAATCCCATTTGTCAGAGAGAGGAACCCTAGTAATAATAAATATCCCCGCACCCTCTCCACCCCCTCTGCAAACACCTCCACTGTTGGCCTCATAAATGGAGAAGGAGAGGGAAGATGTTCCCCACTCGCCCCATCCGCGCCGCTTGGCCACAGCACCATTCTGCCATTGATAGGGTAGCCCTGCTTAATGAAACGGTCCTTCCTTCCTCTCTTCCCCGCTTGTTTTTCGGCCCTCCTCCCTCCTGCATGCAGTGTGATAAGTAGCAAACCAGCGAAGCCTGTAATTACAATCTTACCGAGGAACCCTGGCCCAATCTGTGTATAAATCTCACCATCCAATTACAAGATGTAATAATTTTGCAGTCAAGCTGGTAATGAGGTCTAATACTCATGCATGTGATAATCCCCCCCACCCCCACCCCCCGGATGCTGACTCTATCAGATGTTAGCTTTGTAATTATACTGGCAGAAAATCATTATTTCATGTTCAGCAGAAAAATGAGCTTGGTGGGGGGAAGTTAATTTTCTCTATGCTCTGTGAAGCATAGACTAAATTTTAATGATCTAATCATTACCCCCAACTATCCCTGGCTGCAATTGACCCGTGTTACTTGTGTGAAGCAACATTTTGCCTGTTTAAGAGTCCCTTATATGCAGTAAGGGTTTGCCAGGTAGAGGTCTTTTTATTTAGTAATTATACCTCAATAAAACTATCATGCTAATGATATGGAAATCGATATTGTTGGGGTGCGGTGTCATTTAACAGCTGCATGGAACATAAATCACATTTTTAATTGTTAGCTGTTAACATTTTCCCATTATTGCTTTGTGTGCCCCCCCCCCCCTTCCCGTCCATGTATTTGCATGTCTGTGACTGTTTTTTAATTTTTAAAAAAATTTTTTTTTTTTTAGTCTGGGTTGATACCGACAGTATAGGAAAAGGTCAGGCTCTCCCTGATATGAGCGCTGAACGTCTCTGTTTCGTTCTTTATTGCCGTCTCTCTTTCTGCTGCACTTTGATGTGAATATCAGCAGCATGACAGGCAGGGACCCGAACAGGCCAACGTGAGTGAGCAGAGATCTACAGAGATCTCTACACTGTAAACTGACAAATGTTTGGATTGTCTGACGTCTCACGCGCTGGATTGATTTGTCTCCATTCTTGACACCAGACATTTGTCTTGCGTGGATGATTCTGAGATTATCTAAAATGTATAGCTTCAAAATTAAAAAGACAAACTTGACTTACGGATTAAGGCGGTTTGGTTTAATTCACATTTTGCCTGTTCTTGCTTCGTGCCTCAACTAGAGAAGGAGCGAACATATTAGAGGCCTAAATAAAACAAGAGACTCATGCAGCGGGCAAGTGCTTGTAAGAAGTTTTTTACATGCTAACCACTCCTGTATTCAGGATAAGAAATTTAACCCCAATTTGTTTTAGCATAAACACAAATATAAATTGGAAATTCAGTTATTGCAGTTTATTGTTATAAACTTACTGCTTGCTACCATGCTTTACAATGGTAACTAAGTCAAGTGATGCTTAATATTAGGGTATTACTGCAAATGAGAGCGGTGCTGGTAGTGTATTATTTAATAAAGAAAATGCACATATGATCATAGGGAATACATTTTAACTGCTGAAAATGCATTTAGAATTATTTTGTTCTCATGATACAAGGTGATTATATATAGTGCAATGTAATAAAAATTATTATGAGAACATTTTAATCTAACTGAGATATAGTATGGACTCCGATATCAGATGCGGCCCTTTGAAATGGATTGTCTGTAGTTCTGTTGCCAGAGATCACGTTGTACAGGTTGCCACAGGGCTGCAACGTGCAATACCAGCCACCCGATAAAACAACTGAGACAACAGGATGCTTATAACACCACCCGAGCAGACAGGAGAGAGAGAGAGAGAGAGAGAGAGAGAGAGAGAGAGAGAGAGAGAGAGAGAGAGAGAGAGGTGTAAACCGATACAGGGGTGACAGCGGAAGGAAAACGTGGCATACATGTTTTGATAAAATCTGAGCTCAGCTGTCCAGGGGTCATGGCTGGTGGAGCGCGAGATATGGCCATTAATAGAGATGATTGATTATGGTGGGGGTGCCCAGCAGCATCCATAACCTGAGAAATTATTAAACATGCGATGTAGTGTCTTTTACAAACCGCCGTGTTTTAGATATTGTAGAGTCAAATGCAAAGGTTTAATATGCAGATAATATAGAGACAAGGAAGGACAAAGGTTAGGCTTTCTGACAAATGTTGGCCAAATCTGAATGTCAGTAAATGTCAACCATTACACAGTATTTTGTGTCCCATGTAAAGTTCAGTGTTGATACGCAAGTTTTTTTTTTTCTGTTTGTGGTTTCATGCTGTACGACAAACTTGACTGGTTATTTATTTATTTATGCATTTATTCATTTATTTTACGCCACACTAGACACTGTGTTGTTATCTTAAATCCTTGTAACTTGCGCTCTGTTTTTCAAGCATCGGAACACAAAACACAGATATTTAGATTACACACTATATAGCCTGTACTTGTCTGTTTTCTATCTTTCCTTGTCTTGATATCTTTATCTTTTACAAGCATAATAGACTATTGCTTGGATTTTAAAATTCACGCTGTTCATTTACCTTTTATCGATATCTGTTTTTGTCTCGAAGTTCTATCTTTAAATGTTAATTAGATGCTCGATAATAAACTCCACTAGACCCGCGATCTTTATTACTCCTTGTATCCACTTGCTTTCAAACTTTTTCCCCGGTATGATGAAGGTACTCACCTTTAAACAGGGCCTCTTATCGCGAGTTTTATTCACAAAAATGTAAACACATTTGAGAGTTTCTCTGTCCCCTTGATAGAGTTATTCTTGTAAAGGGAACAGAATGATCTAAGATGATGTTTTCATACACGGTCCCTCAAGGAGTGATACTGAAATCAGCATGCATTGCTCACTGGGGCGTATGTCACCTTTTTGCGAGCATGATAGATGTGCAGTCTGCGCCGAAAGAAAGATAAGAGTCATTATTTAATGATCAACCATCCATTGTACAAAATATATGCTGTAATTCTCATGAATGAGATTCAGGGCATTATTTATATGAAGTAATGCTGTGCAGTATCACATAAAATATAATGTACCTACTAATTATAATCCAATGCATCACATGGCTGATGTGAGATTAGCTGAAATGAACCTGAATAAATGATTACGTTTCTTTTTTTTTTTTTTTTTTTTTACTTTCAAAACAGCGAGCTACATTGTCATAAAAAAATGGGTTTACTTGCAAAAAAATTGGGTTTTATTTAAATATTATTCAAGGCCCACTGTGCATCTGCTTCTGCCATAAAATTCTTATTTATTCAAAGTTTTGGTCACACATGGCAAGTTTAACAGATGGTGCTACGCCATTAAAAGAGCAGGGGCGTATGAGCCCATCCATATCTTCTATTCCTCGCCTGTCCTCTACTCCTTGCATTTACTCCCACCTTCTCCTGATGTCGTTATACGTATTATCTTTATGCCTGCCCATCTCAGGACACAGACGCCGCTTGTTTCGTTATTTTAAACAGATCAAATCAGCAGTGTGTTAAACAAGAGTGGATCTTTTATGCATTGGATGTTAGGACAAGCAAATCACCGCTGTAGATCAACCAAATAAACAACTCCACCCTGATTCAATTACAACAGCTGAGGTCTGTGCTTTTATCTGGCACGGACATCATTTCAATCAAAATGTAAAATAATCCAATCCAATAGATTCAATAGCTTAGATAGGATACAGACTGCTGAGCTTAGTTGTTTTATTTAAAAAAAAAAAGGGGGTTGCTGGGGGTGGAGGAGATGCAAGGCCTTCTCGGGCTATATTCTCACTCTCTCTGTCTTTCTGACAGCTATCAAGAAGTTCCCATTCCCAAACTCCATTACCTTGTGTAATAGCATTCAAAACTGAATTGAAAGGCGAGAATAAGCAAGATGTTGGCTATATTTTTTTTTATTACGCAAAGCTGTTTTCCGAGACACACTCTGCTGCACTGTTATTCTTTTAATTAACAGTAGCATCAGACTTTTGCCATCCCCTTATGGCTCGCCTTGACTTTTTGTCTTACAGTCAACAGCAATTATTGTGCAAGATAATATTTAGTGGGAATTGAAAAGTCTGCATTGGCAGTATTAATGGTAAGTTAATGTAAATGTTTTCTCTAAGTTATGGATTTGATGGCAATAGGATACAGGCCACTGCACTTTAGCCCCCTTTAATTAACTGAGCAGAATGCACCATGACACAAATTTGGAACAATCTCGAGAAGGAAGAAAGGGAGACGGCAAGAGAAAGAGAGAGTGATTTCTCTCAATAATAGTGTTCAAGGAAATTGAATGTAGGAGAATGTACAACAATGTTAATAATATGGCTTGGTCTATCTACAATAATGTAATCTAATAGAAAGCAATTAATTTAGGACACAGGCGACTGCATTTAATTAACACATAGGATATTTGAAAGGAGTCGGAATATAAAGCATTGCACCTCCCATGTCTGTCCATGAGTTAAATGTAGTGTAAACTTTAACTGAATTTATTGACTAATATTTGTACGTGATACAGTATTTTGATTTAAGTACATATTTGTAATAATATATAAACATATATATATATATATACTCTACAAATAATTAACAATTCTTAATTATCAAATTTAGGAATGAAAGCATACACCAACTGGTCATGTAATGAGAATGTGACATCATTAACTGCTAGTTTTACAAAGGCATAAAATGCTGAACATTTTGCCAACGTTGTCTTAAACAGGTATTGATTCGACATAATGACCAGGCAATTGGATCGCATTAGAGTGTACAAGTGTAACGGATCAACATACAAGTCTGTCATTGGTATGTAGTTATGAAATTGTCAATATACCTGGATATTATGATGTGTTTGGAGATTCAGCAAGATTTGGGGAAAAACGTCATTCATTTGAGCGTTTGAACATTATTTTTAACCCGTAGCACTGTGAAGAACCAACAATGAACACACATCACCCTCTTTCCCCAGCAGATTTTTATTACCTTTACCTTGAAATTAGCTTTGTCTGCCTTGGTAGTTTTATGTTCTGTAGGGGTAGTCCTGCTAGTATGCTAACGGGAAGCCAAGTATGGTGTTGTTTGGGAACCTCATCCTTTTGACCAAGTCATTTATTCCTTGCATTTGTTTGGGATTAAATTCTGAAATAGGATGGACCTTCCTAAAATCAGTTCATATACAGAGGAAATCTTTCTTGATGGAAATTACCACTAGAGTGTATCCTGCTGAGTTGGAAAGTGGTAGATTGTTTGTCCAACCACTTCATTTCAAGGGTTGCAGTATATAGAGAATGGGACTCCTAAAATATCCGGAGAAGTGCCGTGACTCGCGCTGGTGTAGGATTTGCCAGCTACTGATATGTGGTCTTGGTTAGGGTTTCCATTACTGTCTTAGCTTAGTCTGTGACATCCACTTCCCAGCTGAGCCTGGATTGGATTCAGTTGCTTCCAATGGTTGGTCTATTTTATTTACTTTATTTCTGGGTGATGATTCTCGTAAGTTACTGAGCCAGAGTTTAATGTGGTATTGCGTGGCTGCTACTTCCCTGCCAAGGCCTTGGTCTTGGAAGAAAGGACTCCCTGTTGGTCATACCAGGTCTTTTTGTGGGTCGCCTCATGGTGTGTTTCTTTCTTATCCTTCAGATCAAGCTTAACTTAGTTTTCATCTTTAAACTGTAAAGGTGGAGTACGGCCTTCCAGTCCCTTCTGAGCATATCAAAAGGTCCATGTGTATTCTTGACATTTTCCGCCATTCATGGGTTTACTATATCGTCACCCTCTTAAAACATTTGCCAGTCACAACATATTTTCTTTGCCTTAATCAACTCCTTAGTCAACATATGGCTAGGTTTTTTTTTGCGTTTCCTGAAAAAACTTGACTTTGGTGATCATTTTAAGAAGGCAAAGATATGGTGCTGTAGATTGCTCCAGAACTTTACAGGGGAGCTGCATCTATGCGGAAGGGAAATATGGGAAACACTGTCAATCAAAATCGAAGGCATTTACGATCATCAAAAATAATGTACAACAAACCATTGTCGTCAACAACTTTCCTCCATCATCCACAATATTGACACCAATCTGTTGTCTGCTTAATCAGAGACTTGTAGCAGCTGGTATATTTTCAGAAGTCAAATGTCATATGAAATGCACAGGTTCGTTGTAATCAAGCTATGGGCAAGAAATGCAAACAAACACGGTCCTTACTTATCTCAGAGCTGCTGACCTTTTGGGATAGGAAATATTTGAGATTTTATTGTCACCATTTAAAACATGTCCCTATCCGTTGACACCTTTCTTGACATGCTGCCTTGCTGATCAGTGGTTAAAAGGGAGGTGCAACTATTGCCTCTGTCCTTATTTTCTCTTGTAACTTCACACTGGATTTGAATTGCGGTAGTTACCACTTCCAGCACATTGACTAATGATATAGGTAATAACATGCATGGAACTGCCTTTATTATTAAAATGTCCTTACATTGATCCCCCCTACCCTTTTAGAGGCACAGTAAAGGTTATATAAGTAAGGAGAAGGAGGCATACTGCTTTTTTTCAGCTCCCACACACCCAAACAAGCATTTTATAATTCATCACCAGGCCATGACAGATGAGTCCTGCTGGAGAATATTAGAAAATGTCTCAAATCTCATATATATGCTAATGTTATGCTGAGAAAGGTTGGGTAGCGTGGTAGACTTTTTAATCTGCTCTTGCTACTACTAGAACCACTGAGTGAAAGTGGAGGAGACAAGTCATTGCACTTTAACAGTTTAAGATCAAACAACTTTTGGTTGGTTGCAGAATCTGGATGGAGAGAAAGAGAGATGAAAACAAGAATGGTGGGAGGGGGGCTTGTCGTGTAACAAATGCCAAAAAAATAGATAGAGGAATAAAGCCCTTGGCTGTAAAAGATTTTGAGTAAGTCTTGTCACCGCTGCATAGTCATTGTTCTGCATTGTAATCAATTTCATTTTCATTTTGATTCATTGCGTTTTCTCTTCAAAAATGCATTCGGAATTTCTGTAAAGCAATGGGCACAGTGATAATGTACTGTATGTCTGTGGGGCCGAGAAAAAAATAAACTAAACTGGCAAAATTATTCCTTTTATATGTCTATTACTGCATTGATAATGACTTTTCTGTCTAATCTAACCTGTCACACTGACTACAGTCAACCAAAACAAAGAAGAATTTAAGACAATATGTACGCTAGTTCTCATAATGAAATAAAACCCGTTGATCAAAATGTACTCCATTTTCCCATCGTTCCATGTCCAGTCCATCAGTCATTAGTGACTCTATGAGCTGTCTGTATATTCAGTTTGTTAATTAAAACAAAGAAAAAAAGAAAAATGGATGATTCACAAATACAATATGTGTGTGAAAATGTGGTATTCAGTATCTTTAAAACAAACATATCACTATGTTGTTGTTTTTTTTTTTTATATGGTTAAATATTTATCCAAATTATACGTTCAAGTGATGTTCACGATTGAAGCCCATTGTAAAGCATTATCTGTTAGGCCGGTGCTTTATTTTTCCCAAAATGTGTGCGACATAGACAGCCTTCTTTTGCTACGTGCCCAGATTTGGATTGGTTTTGTCTGTCCAGTGAAATATTAAGAATCCCCAGCCTAAAAGTTTTTACCTAGATTGGCTGGAAAAATGCCGGCGAGGGTAGCCAAGGCATAATGCTCCTTCCTCTTTCCCTACGCTTCAGATCGGTTTCAATCCTCAACTTTTCCTGGGACAGGGACTACCGACTATTCACTGACATGTGTGGGCTCACTTTATGCATGTGTGCTCATTAATTATGGGAAAATCACTTGAATAACATTTGCCCTGTGGGTATAATATGGTATCCACACTGGTAATTGATGTGGTTGTTGTTGCGTCTTCCTATATTCCACAAAATATCCCCTCACTTGTTTACACAGATTACTTCGAACTTGTAATATTTTCTCTTCACTGCCTCTGCCGCTCACTGTCCCTGCCTTTCGTGACAAACAGGCAGAGAATGATTACACGTCATTAGACTTCCGAGGTCACAAATAACACAACTTCAGCAATTCATTCTCTCGAGGGTGTGAGAGCTAATGGAAAATGTCTTTTCCTGTTTAAGTCCGGTGCCTCTGTTTTCCTTTCAAAACCCTTTCGGAGAGAGGGAGATACACTTACTTCCCATATGCCTTTTTCTACTCCTCCTTCTTTACTATTACACTCTGATTTCAAATATGAATTCCAACAAAACTAAAACTGCTGCGTGCTCTCGAAGTCTGACTTTGTTGCTAAATTGGACATTATACCTGAAAGTACGTGGTAGATTTGTCCCCAGACGGAGCAAGACTAAAAGGATATTATCTTACCCAGTTGTATCCATTGCACAGAGCAATGGGGGTTTTTACGCTGTGGCGACCGGGGGAAAAAATATAACCTCCAAGCATCAAAAAATTATTGTAAATTTTGACCAAATATTTATTTTTAGATCAAAAACTCAAACACTTTTTTTTTTTTTTTTTTTCCCCCCCAGTCTGTGCTGGAATGTCTATGTCTCTTGAGTTTTACTAATGGGCTTTACGGACCGGGTCGTATGGCGCTGGCCGTAAAGGCTCAACTGCCCACTTTGTTCTTCCAGGTCTGACTGTGAAGTAGAATTTTATGTCCTCCTTACATGTTCTCCTCCTCCTTTTTTTTGCCTCCTTTAATCATATTCCGTTCACCTCTCACTCGTTGTGTCCTCAGTTTTCCGCTTCCTTTCTTCTCTCGTGCTAACTGTTCTTCAGGCAGCTCTCATAAACTTTCCGTCTTTGTATTAAAGGGCGTATGCCCACAGTCCTTCCTTTGAAAAGTAAAACCACATCCCCAAGACATTTGTCTGAGGTTTGCCTAAATTAATATTTGGTTTCTTTCAGGTCAAGATGAATGGGCCTGGTTGGTATTAAAGCTCCTAAAGTGTCGGGGGAGTTGTGTGCAGACAGACAGAGCAAGTGCTAGTGATTTTGTGACAAGGAAAAAAAGTAATAGATGGATAGAAGTGGGTGAGAATGGAAGAGACAGGGAAGCACTTTATTTTCACATGATCCTCCTTTAGCCTTCTTATGCTTTCTTCTACTCCTCTTCCCTCCATACCTAACATCCATTTCTCCCTCCCCGCCTCTTACACTGAGCCTCAATGGCACAATGATGATGAATCGGCTGGCTGCAAGGAAGCAAAATATATCTAGTATGGGAGGGTTTGGGAATTGGTTAAGTACTTCTGCAGAGCCCTGACCTCATAATCGCTTTGAGCCTGCAAGGACCTCCTGATTTATAAAGTAGCAGTTGATTAATGCCCTTTTAAGTGGACAAGGCAGGCTAAAGACGCAGAGGTCCAACCACTCAAACATGAACAGCACTTGTAAAAAAAAAAAAAAAAAAAAAAAACGAGGTTGTGTAAGTGTGAGCTGCTGTATATTCAAGGTAGCGGCTGCAGCAGCACCAGATGTAATAACGTGCAGTCAGTGTGTGAGCTTAGCAGTAAAGGTAATTGTGGCGGCAGCAGCGGTGGCTTCTCACCAGTCAAATCTTTGTGGCCATAAATCATTGTCGTTTGGCCTCTCTTTGACACCAATTGCTGCCTGTCCCCAAAGCCTGCCTAAAGCCCCTGTAGGTCAGCAGCAAGCTCTTTAAATAGAACTTGTTAGACCGACAGGCGTGGAGGAGAGGAAACAAGAGCTGGCATGAACGCTACGTTTTTAACCAGTAAATTGTATATGTGAATATAGGAAGCAAAAAATATGCCCAATGATTGGAGGCAGCACAAAATTTTGTATGAAGCCTCGCTCCAATGTGACGAATATTTGTTCGTGTTCTAAGATGCACTGCGATTAACATTTCTAATTTGGGCACTTTTTATCGTATTTGCTTTTCACAATGCGGCTCTTACTCAATGTATTTATTTCCTCTTCAAATGTGTTTGTAACAACCATAAAATGGGTGCACCTCTGTGTCATCAAACCAGCTGATCCCGCATATCTGTAGCTCAAGGCATATATGTTACTTTTAAAGGGTCACGGAGCCAAACCAGTGCCCATTTCAAGACAAGTCTCTGGACAATGACACTTTTTAATCTCATTAGATTACCCTAATTAGACAGTGTCACTTTTCATTTTGGAGACAGTATATCAGGCACTAATTCTACCCTGCTCCGCCTCCTTCTTTTATTGCTGCCAGAGACCATGAGACTGTCAAATTCATAATTGAATGAAGGCAAACTCATTTCTGTGCAGTTAATTGGTGAAAATGGTAGTGGGAAGTGACACATATGGCTTTCCCTTCGGAGGTGATTGAGAGAAATGTAGTCTGTGAAACAATTTTCAAATTTGGATGCTTTAATGTTTTCTTTTTCAGTCCTCGATTTAAATAAGAATAACCTCGAATGTATTTGATTAATACTAGTCTGTATCCTGCTTGTGTGTTTTTGTCTAGACAGGCAGGGCTATATTTGCAAGGTATCTTATTTCAATGAGATAGATATATACTGCTGATAATGTTCCATTTCAGAAAAGAACAGCGCATCGCGGCAATGAGGTGACATTTTTCAAATCTATTTTTCTCAGCGTAAAACTTTCCCCCCTCCGTGTCTCTTTCACAGCGTGGCGCTCCGAGATTGACATCTTGCTCTCCGAGTTCTAGACGAGATGTTTGAAAGGAAATATGCTGCGGCTAGTTCTCTCCTCCCATCCCTTCACCTGCCGAGAGTGAAATGGCCTGGTGAGTGGGAGAAGCGTGGCAAAGGGGAGACAGAATTCGACGTGCAGTGGAAATGGCAGTGTCAATTAAATATCACTTTCAATTTCCTTGTTTTATGATCCCCGGGCTACTAAGCACCAATAATCCCCCCTTGGCAGGCCCTCCTACCTTGTCTTGAGGAAGATTGATTACACTTGTCGTCTCCTATAAAAAAGACATTTACATGAAAATAAGAAAACAACTTCTTTGTTTGCATGGAAGTGAATCAAGGGAAAAAAAGCGATTCCCAATTTGATTTTCATACAAAGGCACGGCAAGATAACAATCGCGAGGCGTCTCATCTGAGTGAGTTTTGGAGGTAGAGCAAAGAGGGGGGCCAAGACGTATGTAGATTGAATAAAGCCGGCAAATTATCTTCATGCAACATTGATGGATGTTGTCTTCACTCACACAATGAAGATGTCTCCGATTCTGTGACAGCAATTGCTTTCGACGTGTACGTTACATACAGTGAATTTCACACATATTCGGGAAAAAAATAAAAGTTTGACATGAACAGTTTCAGTAATGTGATTACACCCTATGAAAGCTGCTTTATATTTCTTAGATCTTTCTCTTTTATGTCAACCAATTATTTAAACACATTGAAATGAATTTGGGTTCATGAAAGGAACATTTTTTTCAATGTTTTTTTACGGCGTCGTGATCTGCCTCATGTTTGTCATTTGTCTTCAATGTTTGGTTTATTTATTTTTTTTATTTTCCGATGGTGCATCATGTACAATATGTACAAAAAGCGTATCACTAATGAAAGCATTACTCAAAGTTCACACAAACATTCTTTCCCTGTCAAAAAACATTGTCATAGCAGTTCGAAATCACCAATTCAGCTCTATTATTGAATTATTTGTTTACATTTCCGAAATAGAAAGTAATGAATCCCATGCTGTGGATAAATGCTGTGTAATTATAAGATATAGCCAGTTATTCTGTCCGTATTTTCTATCTAGGGTTTTACAGATATTTCAGTGTGCCATTTTCCGACTGAATTATAAGTCATATCAGCAGACAGTCCTGTGTTTTTAAGACTTGATTTACTTCCCCTGTGAGTACACTGGTACCTGTTATTGAAGTTATTCTTAATAATAGAAAAAATATATATATAAAAAAGAATGAATAAATCAATAACTGCTCATATAGTATTAGTGAACTTTATTGATTTCTTTTTAGTTACACGGAAAGCTAGTTGAGTTCAATCCATTTTAAACACACCAAAAAGTTAAAGCAAATAAATCCAACTTTAATGTTGGACTAACTGAGTCAAGATAAGAAGTCATATAAAAAATAAAATAATGCTAAAGACTGACCAGGTAATGGGGAGGAATGTATATATATATATATATATGCATGTGTGTCTGTGTGTGTGTATATATATAGATAGACAGATAGATAGATATGTGTGTGTATAATATATGTGTTTATTGAGCATGAGTTCAAAGGTCACAAACTTTATAAGTTTAGAGATGACTATTACTTGCTTTGAACTGCTCATATACGATACCTCAGAGTATCATCAGAACTGCATGTGGAGAGCAGACGTAGTGATACACCATTGATGAAATATAAATGCTCTTTACATAAAAAAGAGGAAAAACCATAATGTAGTACTTGAATGAGTCAAGCAGCAGCACAGACGGATTTTGAGCAGACTCCGAATTAAAGATCCTTCCTGAAGTTGTAACAGCAAGTAGTATTATAACTTCCTGTTTTATAAGTATGCAAAATATTATCCGAATGAACAAACACTAATAGAGACGTCAAAACACTGCTCTGTTTGACACTGAGTAAATGTCATATTTATTAAATAAAAGGAAAAATACACCAGGGTTGTTCACTTAATGAGATTTTTCCCTCTATGGATTCTTTATTGGCGAATGCTTTTAAAAGAAGTGGCCTGGTAGACTATCATTATCCTGCTTCTGGTCAACATAGGGTGACAAACATACAAACAAATACACAACACTGTGTCTTTATGGTGAATTTAGCTCAGACATGATAAAAGATTTTATATGCAACACTGCCTTGCAGTGGCCATTTCTGAACACAAAAGCAAAACCTGTGGGCAAACTCTCTTCTAAACTGTACATAAATTGAATGTAGTCTTTTCAGATAGGGGCCTTTAGTCACCACCAAATTGAGCAAAATAGAGACCGGAAGAAACACAGAGCGGGGGAAGCGAATGGAAAAAGTCCGATGCTGAAAAATATAGACAGTTGGCAAAGCAGAGAATGAGTTCCAAACAGGGAGAGGTGGAGCATTTGGGGTCAAAGAGGGAAAAGGGATTACACTGGCCATTATCAGATATAGAAACCATAGGTATTTCTCAAAAAATGGCAGCAGCAGCTGATATGTCCATGCATATATGGTAAACAGAGAAGAGAGATTAGTTTAAACCAAATCTCCTCTGTGCACCTTTAAGTCTTTTGTCAGTGCCACAGAGGCTGTGTAGCAACCGTGTGTGTGGAGCATGTTTACACAAAGTATAAGAGCATCGGTGTCCAATAATTCGTGTCTCACATGGTCTTTCACTACTTAAACAAGGTCAGAGCAGCAATGTGAACAACCGAGGCACCACACACACACACACACACACACACAAACACACACACTAACACAGACACACACTCCTATCTGGGCTTTGAACAGTGCAGTATTGTGCCACTCTGTGTGTGTGCTGAGATAAGCTAGGCTGCTAATGCCATGCGTAAGACACTAATAAACAAACAGTGTTTAAATTGGCCTGAAAGGAACCAGTGATGCGTAGAAAGCACCCCTGGCGCTTCAATGGCTTAATCTGCGTCCTTCTCAATCTACTTTTTCACATTCTCACAACAGATTAGGTTGTAAATGAACACAGAAGAAGGGATCGGGATTTTCTTGACACCAGAACTTTCTCCCCTAACATGATTTGGCCATATTAAAGATTAGCTTTGCGTGTCTCAGTTTGGGGGTAATTGATTTATTTTTTTTTCCCCCTCCAAGAGCATGTGTCTGATATTAGAATGGATGCAAGATATCTGATACGCGTCTAGAAAACAAGGGGGGGAAATTAATTTTTATGTGAGCAAACTGTCATTGCCTGAAAACTGTAACCGTCAATCAATATTTGGACTTTTCTCACTGTACAGGACCAAAGACGATTAGATAGTCAAACAAGCAGGAGACGTATTGGTTTTTTGAAATGTAATTGTGCACAGTGTGACTCACATGTGCTTGTGGGATAACATACAGTGTTATTAACCTGTGGAGCGTCTGTGTGTGCGTGCGTGTGTGCGTGCGTGTGTGTGTGGACCTTCATGCAAAGTTCATATCAAGCATTTAATTTGCCAACTAGACAATTGGGATCTTTTTTATGAAACATTTGGAAACTTTAATGACAGAAGAATCCAAATAAATATGTGCATAAATAAATATCATGGATGCGGTTGAATATCAAAGTGTGCTTTAGCCTTGGCTTGGTTGACTGTTGACTTCTAATTTATTCATCAAGATTTTCTCATTCAATGATTTTAAATTGTTTTGCACCTTTTAGGTATATTAAATTTCTTCTTCTTCTTTTCTTTTCGACTTTTCCCTTTTCAGGGGTCGCCACAGCGAATCAACCTCCTCCATCTAATCCTGTTCTCTGTATCCTCCTCTCTCACACCAACTACCTTCATATCTTTAGGCATATTAAACATTCCCCTTAAATAAATGTTTATCAGTCAAAATATCTGCTAAGAACAAAAGGGGTCGTTTTTGAATAATGAGAAAGCATAATTGCAGATAATTTGTCCAGGTAAAGCCATCGACTCATCTTTTTGCCACAGGGTAGCACTTGCATTCCAGCAGGGCATTGCAACAGCATGGTACCCTTAGAGTCATGTGTGTGTCATCTATTAGTCATTGTGCCATAGGAGAACATGCAGCGAGAGGGAAACCAAAGTCCTTCCGGAGAGCGATTCATCAGGTTTTTCCCAGAGCCCTCCCGGGTCAAGTTTTTATGGCGCCTGTTTGGTTTCCAAATGCTCTTTTCTCTCGCCCCCTCTCAGCCAAGCTATAGTGTTCAAACTTGTCTACATTTGCTTCTCGTGTTTTTGTGCATAGTAGATGTCCTTTTAAAAAGACCAATCTCAAATAAGTCTTTATTCTTGTTTTGTTGGCTCATATTCTCTGTTTTCATGAACTCTGGCCCCAACCATGGCAACAGCTAGAAAAATGTTAACATTGATTGACAGGATTAAAAAAGGCCCCCTTCCCCGGTACGCATTTCAAACACTTTGGGAACAATGGTGCTTGGTGTGATTGAATTAATGAGGTATCGCCGACTGTCAAAAGAGCACACATACTTTACATAAACCTGATTATCTTTGCATGGCAGAAATAGAAGAAAAGGGTAAGCGGGAACTGAAGGAGGAGGATGGCGAGTACAGAGGAAAGAGAGGAGAGGGGGAGAGAGATTTGGATTTCAGTGGGCATCACCCAAAAAAAAAAAAAAAGGGGAGAAAAAGCATCAAAGTGTGCGGCGGATAGTGGGGGTGAAATGGGCGCTCACAAAGTAGTGATGTTCTCGCTTGGGCATGCCTTGGCCTCTCCCTTATGTCTGTGCTCTGTTTAGCATAAACCAACCATAGGGGCTTTAACAAATCTATTCAAGGAGCAAGGGGCCCCAGAACAACATAGTTTTTTCACAAGCCACCACCCCCAAGCAAGACGTTTTTTTTTCAGGGCAGCCATTGTTACACTTGAACCGCACAGAGATTTCATCGTCTCCCCGACCCTGAGCCCGGGGAAAAGAAGCAGCGGTGCCCTTAGTGAACCCATGAAGTGACACCTGGAGTGACTGCCAAGAGTGTCACTAATTCTACCAACCTATTGAGACAGGAAAATAGAGTGGAGGAGTGGAGGGTGGGATGGATTGTGGAAGGGAGGGAGAGCGAAGGGCTGGATAGAGGTTCTCCGACTGAAATGCTTACCAGATCAGCAAAGTGAGCTCTCTGAAATGTGAACTAATTCTCTATTTAATCCGTTTAGCTGCTTTTTCTCCCCCTCTCTATCTATGTTGCTTCTATCCTCATTCAACCCCCTCCTTCCGCCCCTCCATCCAACCCTCTCTTACTCCTGTCCTCTTTTTTTTTTACACCATTTATTTCTGCAAGAACTGTCAGCAAAAGTTCTTGTTCAGCACCAGAAGAAGAGACAGGGAAGGACAAGGCTTCTAGGATGGTGTGTGTGTGTCTGTGTGAGTTTGTGTGTGTGTGTGTGTGTGTGTGTGTGTGTGTGTGTGTGTGTGTGTGTGTGTGTGTGTGTGTGTGTGTGTGTTTGTGTGTGTGTGTGTGTGTGTGTAAAAGTGTTGGCTAAGTGAAGAGGGTAAGTGTGAAGAGAGCTGACTGTGTAGGCTGCCTCTTTTCTCTCTCTCTTTATTTTTTCTTTCCTCTTCTTCAAGAAAAGCTCTGACAGCTGCGGTTTGATTTCTCGGGTTGTCAAAAGTCATCTTTGTTAGTTCACTCTCCCAATGAATGGCAGCGGATTAGGAAAAGAGGCGTGTTCACACTTCGAGCCGTAGGTGGGCTTTGCCTCGAGTGGTTTCCATAAAGAAAAAGGGAAATCACACACCATTACTCTAGGGGCCTCTGAAAGGAAAAGAAAATCGCACATTACTCCGGAGGCCCCCATTGTCTTACCGACTAAACCCGAGCATATCAGATGCCTACAGATCCCCTCCCTCCCTGCCTCCAAATGTATAGCCAAGAGCCTGCATAGAAAGATACAAATTGTCTCCCGTGCTGTGATGTTGCTGGAACATATTGAGAGGGAAGGCATTGTTGTCAGTGAGTAATATACTTAGCATTATTCATAAAGAAGGGGAGATTAAAAGGTGATGGCTTATATTGAAAAAAGGCACTTGACTGAGGAGCTGACACAGGAGTTACATATGGCATAATATGTGTTTTTATCAGCTGGGATTGTCAGAAATATATATCCCTCGGTTTGTATCCAATGCGAATGTCGCTGTACTGATATGAAGAAAACAAATGACTTGAATAATAATAATTTAATATTATATTTGTTCCCAGTTTGATGAAAGTTACAGAAGTACCGTAACTTACAGCTGCTCAATCTTTGCATCTTATTTGCTGTTTCCTGCCTTTGCGTAACCCATTTTGTTTTGGTCATTGATTTCAAAAAGACGGAAAAATGAATTAGAAATTTTTCTTTTCGTTTGAACTTTTATTATCATCAAGTTTCCGCAAAGAAGAAAGTCATGCAAAAACTATGCAGTTGTGTGTCAGGAGTTTTGAAGTTTCTAAAGATTCAACCTCTTGATTTTATTTGACTAAACTCCATACTATCAAAAATAGCTTTTCTGTGTGAATTGAATGCCAGTCGAGCAGTTTTTGTCAACACAAAATGCTCCTCTGTTCAAACATGTGTTTAATGTGTGGGTTCCATCATAATCAGTTGTTTGCTTTCAAGCAGCCACACTCAGATGGGATGGGAAGCTAATCTTGTTCTTGGCACTTTTCTTCTTTTTCCTTTTTCCACTTCCTGAGCTCCCTGAGGGTCTCTCAGTCAGTCTTTGGGAGAGGGGGAATAAACACTGCCTGACTTTAAATTACTCAAATCGACACTCACTTTTGCAAACAAATTCCGAGCAACGATGGTAAATTATAAATGAAGACTGATCGAAAACTTCGATTGAGTCCTCGAACATTAAACGCACCGGAAGCCATTTTAAAATAAAATAAGATTAAAAGACGAATTTTTCAAACTTTGCTTTCAAGCTTAATAACATATCGAGCCCCCCCCTCAATTAACCAGTGTCTTTTCTTCAGGCTGTCGTTGGAGTTAGTCGTAAATTAAAGAGAGCACTGAGTACCAACCCCTTGACTTTTATTGAGGCCATGTAGTGTCAAATTATAATTCACTGGACCGGACCTTTTGTGTCAGTGAGTGCTTCATTTGCAGTTTGCAGTTTGAATGAACCCTGGAGACATCAACTCTGTCCTTTTCTCCATTCATTACAATGCTATTAGTCTCTGCGAATTGATCAATACATCATGTATAGAACATCTTGAATGTGGATGTCTGGTTCCTTTGTGAGCGCCGAGATAATGGTTTTCCCATTCAAGCCAGCTTGTAGGAACATGGAGATAAAGAAAGGCTGGGAAGAGTTATACTGCTTACAGCTATGGAGAGGGGGCTATCTCATCCAGATTATAAGTGGGAGAACTAAAACACATAAAAAGGGACCGTTTATTGTGAGGAAGAGAGCAGCACTGGTTGGGGGAGTAAAGATCTGAAAGACTCAAACTGGCACCTTTTATTTTCTTTAGACGTCCAGCATGGAATAAATCATACGTCCATCCTCCACAGCACTTCCTGATAGTGCTGCATACACTGTGATGCACAGAAGCCTTGAACGTATTTTAACACAGTATTAGTTACAACATCATCCGTAGTATTGTCAAGTGGGCACTGGTCTGTGCGCCTTGACTTATCGAGAAAACAGTTACACGTGTTCGGGAAGAGTCAGACGGAGAAGTCTGGGTGTTGTGCATACCTGGCATTTATAGGCATCGGGAATGATCTGATTACAAATGGAAAGCTCGAACTCAGCCGGATGACTCCTGACATGACGCATTCTCTTTCAAGTGGCTGAAATATGAGGCTGGGACAGGAGTTACCGTGTCTTTAATTGTCATAATAACTCAGACTTCCTTTTTAATCTCACCAAGTTGTCTCTCGTAACACATGGAAAGGCGTTTTGTCGTTTGTGTGTGATCAAACTCACTCTTTATGAACATGTACAGTAATTCATATTGTTTTGCAAAGACCAAATGCATGGTTTAAATTGTGAAAGGTAGCTACAGTAAGTTCCCCACTGCATCGGCCAAAAACTAAATGCAATGGGCCAGCTGTTTCACACACTCATACAATATTAATTATATCTCAGACTTTGTGGACAGAGCCAGTTCATTTGATTTGATTACCAAAACATGTATGTAGTTTGCCAATCACAATAGACTCCAGATTATTGTAAATTGTTGAGATTCCCCCTCATTTATGACATAACATTTCCTCATATCTACCAAAATCTTCCATCAATCTTTGAGCCACTTTTTTCCACCAACTAACACTTAACAGAGGTGCAACTAATATTGCACCTCTGTTAAGCCCCAACCTCAGTTCAAAGGTTATCAGATACAGGATGGTGGAACAGATTTTTCTGCCTCTGAACCTGCAGCAGGGGTTGTCACGGCATGATTTGGACATCTGTGTAAAAGCGTCACACAGATATGAAGAACAGCTGAGTCAAAAGGCCTGGTGGTGTTTACTCATTCTATCTCTGCAACACGGTACCGGACTGCTGTTTGAAAAAAAATAAAAAGGGTCTGGCTTTCGGTCAGAGGCATGATGAAATGCATCTCTGGGCAAATACCAACACACCTTCAATCTGTAGAATGGGTTGAAAAAGATGTGCCTTTTGATTCAAAAAATAGATTAAAAAAATACAAGTTTACATCTTAATTGAAATGGGATTTCCATGATCATCTCTCAAGGACGGATGAGTGATGAAAAGAATTAATGGTGGTTTAAATCAGAAGGAGCTCAGGGAAGCCTGTCACACAAAGCTCTGAGAGCTGCAACAGCTGACCCTCCTCTCCACATGTCCAGAGTGAAACATTGCAACTGGGTAGAGGCCGCTGCCAATGCTGGACTGCAAGGTTATTTTTGGGCAGATATGTAAAAATATTTTAATCGAGAATGATTAAAGAAAGCCCACATAGTATGCAACACTTTGACAATCTGTCAAATACTGGCATTGGTGGACCACTTTGTTAAAATCAATGGATGGGAATGAGTAAAATGTGTCCATTGCATTTTCACAATGACACGACCCAAAGGAAAGCAACCATGTGTGGTACAGACCACCTCTGAGTGTGGTCTCGGCGATTGGATCTCAGTGTCTCTTGGGTCTATTCACACCTGTATTTAGAGATGCCCACTTGTAATTGGATCACAAGATACATCTACATGCCGGGTCTGGTCAAGGCCTTTACTCTGGCCTGGTCTTATCACATTTCCCTTTAAGTACATTCCCTTTCTGAAGTCAAGTGTCAGAACATACTGTACATCGTCTGTGCATTGTGTCGCATGTAGACAAAGCTGATGCCTGGAGAATGTCCTTGATAACATTTGCCGTTGGTAATTGAGGGGCTTGGTGCCTTCAACAAATCCCTAGAGGGCGGTACTACAAATGTTTTATGTTCAGCAGAGACTTGCCCCTCTTCCTGTGATAAGTAGCATGATCCAGCTGGATTACGGGTGAGTGCTAAGAGTTTTTGCAAAGGGGCAGAGTCTGCTCAGACAACTCACAACAGAGGCCAACATCATTGAAGCTTCTTTGTCTCTGTGAGATGAAGGAACGCCTGTCACTATAAATACATCTGGACTTGTCTGAGTCAACCCTTTAATACAGCTCTGTTCCAGAGTGGAAAGGGCATTCGGGACTGTTTACTTTGCTTTTTGACGAAGACCCGGCACTTTCTTTTGTCCAACATGTACTTACTTACCTCAACTTGATACAAAATGTTTTTTCATCAGAATCTGCCTTTTGCGTTTGCATTTTTTAATTCATTGGTTCATATTAGCAACAACGCAATGGTGCGTTCAAGAAAAGCCTGAAAAACCAGACAGGGTATTTTATTTTTATGTTCGAAGGTTGCCCAGCCAACAAACCGTCTACAAAAAGACACAAAGGTTACTTTTACCGCGGCATCCCTTTGTGTCCCCGTTGTTGTTACTTGATATTTACAGACATACTTGGGCTCTATCGATGATGTAAACGCAGATCTCTTGGCAGTACTTTGCGGTACTTTCTCTACATTTTCTTGCAGTATTGACCTTTAAACGGCTTCTATGTGAAAAATGTCACTGCTTCCCTTGGCCTTCTGCCTCAGACATATGCAAGTGAGGAGGCCGGGGGCAGACATACTCTGTGAAATGTGTACTCACTCACATCGCATCATGGTTAACAGCCATAGTCCCCGGGTTTGAATTCAGTCTGCGGTGGACCGTTTAAATGAGCTTTAATTTAGCATCCCGCTTCCTCAATTGGGATTGAAATGGAACACATTACACCTTGTCCTGCAACAGAGCCTCCCTTACTCTCCTTCTCCCCACCGCTCTCTCGCCCAATCCTTGGAGAATTGATTTTTTCCAAATGCGAGCGAACAAATCAAAGGACAGAATTATTGTGTTGCAGAGAGAAACAGTAGACATGGCATCGTAATCAATTTGACTATTAACTCACAAATGTTTTCCTTTGGTCTACAAGACTTTTGAGACTGTTATGTAATGAGTTAGGACCACATTAGTCTGTAGTAATTACAAACTTGATAAACAAAACAGGGACACTGAGTTGGTGAAGCTATTAAAATTGTCAAGAGGTAAGCTGTGAAACATGCATCAACAGTAAAACAATCAAGACAAAATTTAATTGGATGTGAAAGTGTTTGCACAATCACAGCCTGCAGCTCTTGTTTCACATCGAGCCTCAATACCTCTGGCTTTATATTTGGTGTTTCCTGAACTGTCAACCCATCTGCAATAATTAGTTGCAGTCAGAATCCTCCACTGACCTTCCTGTTCCCGGCGTGACCTTTTTCTCGGTTAAACACACGGTGAAGACATGCGGTAAAAGCGGAATGGCGATACAGACAATGACAGACATCACAACAGGGAAAACACACGGCAGAGTACCATTTATTTGTCACCCAAACAAAAAAAAAAAGCCATTCGTTTCTATTCCGCAATCCATCCAACCTACGGCTTCCAAGGAGCTCACCTTGACACCTCCCGCTGTCAACATGGTCTAAGTGGATGATTAAAAAAAAAGATGGACGGGTTTCACTTTGGCGTGGTATGTGTGGAATTCCAAGACCCCGAGCCCCGAGCTGGCCATGCAGAGCAAACTACAGCTGTCCTCCAAACAAGCCCACCATTCTTTATTTATTTCTGCTGAAATATTGATGCATGTTATGAAAGGTTTAAAATAATGTGTCTGCCTTTCCCTTTGCCCCAGCACACTGTTTCTAATGCATAAATAATTCTTCTCTCGGACGCGTTGTGGACATTGGGTCCAGCACATTAGATTGGGTGTATCCGCTGTATCACATTCTTTCTGCCTGAGAGAAAATACCCATCCCTCGTAATTTCCTACACTTATACAATCGGCATTGACAGTAAATAATTGATGTATGCATTTAGGGCTAAAACTCCAACACAATATGACTTCATGTCAAGGGTAAGTCCCTGAAGATTTGATGCCAAATAATCTCGCAAAATGGATTCTTCCCCCCGCACAGAACGGCTATCTTTTGAGTTGCTACTCTCCTTTGCTCCCCACCCCTTGTTCTCCTCCTCACTCCTTTGGAATAGAGATGAGATCTGCATCTAGCAGCCCTCTTGATGAGGTCCTGCTTTGCATGACTGCTGATAACTGAGTGACTTAATCCATTATTAGTTAAGTATATGTTTTGTTTTGTTCTGTTTTGAACACAAAAGGCTTTGTCTCGCTGACATGAACCCATTTTTTTGGTCTTTTTTTTTTTTTTTTTTCAACATCTGCGAATGGTTATGAGCTCAATATACAGGGAGTGCACTCTCACTTCCCATCCCGGTATCTCTGTTTCGATGTACAATTATGCCTCTAAATTTTCCGGCCAGATCTATTTGTGAGATAAGACAGGAGAGAGCAGAGATGAAAGGTGAATGGGGTAGAATAGTAATTCCACTCTCTACGCTTCAATTAATGTGTTATGGCAAGTTCTGCAGCTTTCAGTTCTGAACAGACATCTCCTGTGGAAGTGTGATATGACATGAGGGGCACAAGAGTCTGGCAAGAAAATTGTAGCTTTTACTTGTACTCATCGGAGGTCTCACATTGATTGTCTTCAAACAACATGACAGACACTTTCATGCAATGTTATGATTGCTAGGGTCCACACCTTTTGTATCTGGCAATGTTGCTGAGTCGAGTAATTCATCTCGCCGCATGGCAAGAAGCAGCGGTGTCTTGGTTAAAAGCGAATCGATCCGGTAAGCACTGCGGAGGACTATCGATCAGCCGATTTACAGTACAGGAGGTACTAATGCTATTTGAAACTTTATCCAACTGGATAGTCAGTATGTTCTGGCACAACAATTTTTTTACCTTTTAGTCAGTGTATTGTGATGACTGTTTACTATCAGCTGTGTAGCGCAGAGTCGGACTTCAAACCAAGATAGGAGAGATCATACGTGGGGGGCCTTTTATTCGATTTTATTTCATTTTTTCTAAACTTTTCTGATCTGCTTGATAGTCAACATATCGTTGACTTTAGACCAAGCTAACACTGATAAAAATGTCCATGTGAAATGGATTCTCCAATTTCAGACTTTTCTTTGAAATTTAAGCAAGTGATGATAGTCACAAAGTACTTGCTGACTAAAGATCTGAATATGAAAAAGAAAAAAAAAAAAGTATTCCTACCATAAGTGGTGTGATTTAGTAGCAGAAGTTGTGATAGTAATGAGGCATAATTAATGAAAAAGGAAATATAATAGCAAAAGATTCACAGACACAATGTGACTTCTTATATATTTTTGTTGGTTTTATCATATTAGTTTCATTCTAACTGCACTGTCAATTTTAGCATTTAACCGGAATGTCAAAATACTTTTGTGTTCTGTCCTTTTTTTGTCAATTTTCATGAAATCTATGTTTTGACTTTGACTGGTAATATTTGTGCCAAATTTCCTACTGTTTTATTCAATAGTGAGGCTTCCCATGTGACTATATACATCAATGGAAACAAAAATAGACACACATATATATATATATATATATATTACGTATATATTACGTATATATATACGTATATTTATTACGTCTTTTATCAATCGTAAATGACCTCAGGCAAAAAATCCCATATCAAGTCTTAATAATTGTAATTATAATCTGTGTATAGGAGGTTTGATTGTTTGTGTGTTGCATCAACTTAGCTGTACAACCGCTCACACAAAAAAAGATACATCTGCTTGATAATGTGTCGTCAGAAGGGGATGAGCGAGAGATCGTTTTGATATCACATGGTCGGCGATCACACGTTCCGAGATATTCCCCAGACATTTATTGTGACAGGGATGACCCCCAAAACTTGAGTCGACCTCTGGGAAGCCATCGGATCAATGACATAGTTGGCTCTTCTTCACCTCCGTTCAGCTCGTCTCCGGTCGGGGGGAGCGGGGGACACTTAAAGGCACATGCATTGTCTGCAACCCCTGTTTGGGGTGTGTGGACGCATATGTGTTTGTGTGCCTGTTTGCGTCTGCACATGCGTGTATGCATGCCATGTGTGAGCCCAGGCCCTCTAGTGTATCCTTGATCACCTTGCACTGTAATCATCATGCTCAGCTGCCACCTGCCCCTCTCTCTTTCTCTCATTTGATCCACCATCCCTCGGTTAACCCCTTCCATGCAATAACGGGGACGATCATAACTGTGGCTCCTAATGTCTCTGGCCATGATTAATCTGATAAATAATAAATACATCAATCTAGTCTCATGACAAGGACTAATTCTAACCAGCAGGGAGGCACAAGCCCCTGTTAACTGCTGCCTTTAGCTGCCAAATTAATTATTTAGCGGTTAATTCTTCAGGAAATGGGGAAAGTTTTCATTAACACTGTCCAAGCATCCATCTTCGTCTGTTTGTCAGAGAATCAACCCTCACTCTCTGACCACAATCCACACACGCTTTGTAGCGTGCACGTGCACATGTATGCACTCACATATGCTCAAGTTATAAGAGAGACATTTAGCTCCTGTGCATGAAGCCAGAGGCTACTGTCATGGAGATCAGATGTTGAATATCTCACAATAAATTACAGCTGGATCTCTGAGGCCCTCATGCTTGAAGCTTGGGTGTGTCAACTCTCTGATCCGTGTGTGTGTTTCTGACCTTATTTACTAATGGAAGCTTCTGAGGCCCCCAAGTCACAATACATTTTTAATGATGTCAAATTGTCATTTCTCTTTGCTGTTTGCTGTTCAAAGAAAGGCCAACTTTGCATCCAACAGAAACGTAATGAAGTGTGAGCACAATAAGGAACATTCTGAGATAGGTGTCCAACAGGAGACTGTGGGGATCCGATGTTGATATCCCCGAGAGAATCGAGTTAACACAATAATATGATGCACTGACCGGCGTCTGCCATGGATTAATTCTCCCGGAGTGAAAATGTAAACGACATGGAATAACTAGCGAGTAAAATCATATCCTACTTTTAAGATCACAGTTACTTGGCTGGTAAACCAATGCCACTTGTCTCCGTGGATTTCACATAATAATAACAAAGAAAAGCAGCTTATTCCATTTTATCTAATTACCTCAAACCTTCTCTGCCCTGCTCTAAGGATACTTTAATGAGAACAGTATAAATATTTCTCCCACTCTCTCCCCCTCACAAACACACACACACACACACACACACACACACACACACACACACACACACACACACACACACACACACACACACACGTTTCTGCCGTCTGCTTTTCATGCCTGTTTTCTATCTTAAATGTCTTAAGTGTGTCTTATGTTTGTGTTTTAAATGACATTTGGTTTATCATCACTGTACAGTCCTTAAGCTTTGTGGTTGTTTTTTAAAACATAAATGAATAAATAAATAAATAAATAAATAAATGTGTATATATATATATATATATATATATATATATATATATATATATATATATATATATATATATATATGGATTGGATTGGTACTTTAAATTACATTTTTATGTCATGTGAGTTAGTTGGAAAACGATTGTAAAGACATACATATTTAACTTCTCTTCTATAATGCTACTTTTTTTGTTTTTCATCCATGAAAAAGTTTGACATAGATACTCCAATATTGTATGGGAATTTCAAGTGCAGGAAAAAAAAACAAATATTGTGATAAACGGTAGTCATTCGTCATTGTTTGTTTTCAATCCTCAAGCCAACGTCTCGTCACCTCTTACCCTCGCTAAGAACCAACCTGCCCTCAGGGTGAGGAGAGAGGACCTGCCTTTAATAGGGCCAACGGCCCTATAAATCTCACTCTGTCTTCAACAATGCATTGGAGACAGACAGATATACATGAACAACAACCTCATGTTCTTCACAAACACGTGCCGTTAGACACGTGTTTGCAAATTTACACACATGAGCTCTAAAAATGAACATTTCCGTTGGCAAGAAAGAATGGAGGCCGGCAACTCACCATCAGGATGACAGACTGCATTGTCCGAGTGAGCTTCCATGGTTGTAACAAGCATCGGGACATTAGAGCAAACAAAAGAAGGATTGGGAGTGTCATCAATCAATCGCTTGACAGTTGACTTCAGTTTGTTTGTCTCATGTTCTGCATAATAAGTGATTGGATCTCAGCTAATTAGATATTGGGTAATCAATCATTGCCAACAAGGCACTTGGCTGGCTGAGGGGAACCGCTCTTTATGTGCCCATTGTCATGGACTAAATTAGAAATAAAAATTATTTAGTGCAAGGCAATAGGTAATTCCCATTAGTGAACAGTCAAACCTCCGCTTTTGCGCAAAAAAAAAAAAAAAAGACACATGGAGAGAAGGGTGGGGGGGGTCTCATGTCCTAACCAATTACTGAAATATTCAGTTGAAGAATTTACATAATATATGAAGCGGTTAAATATTTATGTATTTGCTTAGAATTATGTTTTACTTTGCATAAACATGTATTTTACTGTGTTGCCTCATGGAAGCAAGCATTTTTCATATTCCAAACAACACCAACTTTCATGAATGGAATCAGACTATAATGGATGGTTTAATTAAATGAATATATGGATTTTTCTGGCGATGTAATTAAAAACATTTATTTGTTTGAGAAAACTGTCATAGTTCCATCTAAAGTCTCTCATTGCCAGAAAAAAATCCCACATTTAGATTCATTACTAAGCTGCATCAATGTAACAGAGTATTTGTGCTGTCAGTGAATTCCCACTTTCTTTCCTCACACTGTCAAAATGTCTCCCTGGCGTCATCTTTCCCTAAGCCCAGCTGACACTTAAGAGGTACAACGTTGGCTCCTGGTACTATCGTTGATGTTTTTCCACCACTTTCAGGTGTCCATTACAGTGAATGCATGAATTCGAGTCCCTACTTACACTGGGAGGACGCAAAACATGAGGGTTCGGGAGGCACGACACAGCAAGTAAAAGGTGACGAGGGACAAGGAAGTAAAGAACAGAGCACAGACAGAGAAAGGGAAGGCTAAAGAGATGGGAACAAATGACTGGCAGAGAGGGAGATCAACACTTGAGGGGAAAGAAATACTTATTTATTTAATTTCCCACCAAATCAGAATGTAAGTAAAGCAGCCAGCTGGACTTGAATCTCTCACCAGTGTGTCAGAACCTGTCACCGCCACTGCCACCAAGACAGCTACAAGTTTACAACAGCTGCCGACTAATGTTTGATCAGTGATAAAATATGCCGGGGTGACAACACCATGCTGTCCAGGCTTTTGTGGGGGCCTTGCGCATTAAAAATTCAGTGCCTGGCAAGTATTGAGTCCTGATGGTCCCAGTGCTACTGCAGCTACCCGTGCTGCCTCCCCTGAAAGTATACCAAGGGAAGGAGACAACTTCACAAGATGTCAGAAACCGTCTCTGTTTCTTGATCGTCGGGTCAGCCTGCTTCTCAGCAAACAGGCCCTGAAGAACCAAGAGGAGAGCGTCAACGGAAAGAACTGTGGGAAAGTAACTAGACGACAGTTGCGGAGGATGAAAAAGAGCCATTGTTGACATGTTACACATGTACCGTATATCACCTTATCATGTGGATAAAAGAAAAACTAACAGCAAAATTAACTTTTCCTCTCATCTGCTAATGGTACATGCTGATTGAACAAACCCTGGCAAACAAACTAATAATGATCCAGTTGTTTCTAATGCGAGAAATGGACTAGAGGATTTATTGATAGACTGACTGATGCATTTCCAGCGCTCCGGCTGTCTGTCTGTTCATGGTGAAACCAGTAACATGCCAAGGAGATTCTCCTGGCAAATGTCAACTGTCAGAGAACTGAGGCCTCCTCATCAATTGTCCGACTGTTGAGCTCCGGAGACTGAAACCCCTCCAAGGAATACTGTGAAGCAATGAGAGAGGAAGAGGGGGAACACAAAGGCACTGGATAACTGAAGGTGGTCAAAATGAGAGGGAGGCAGAGAATCAGATTTCCCTTCCTCTGTGTCAAGGTCCTCCGACAGTTTTGTTGCTGGCAGTCTGAGAAGTTGGCTATGATTGCCAGGGTGCATTAGAGGACCTCTGTGTAATTTGACATCTCAATATTGAAATAGTAATGCATCCTCACGGAACATAAATTGATGTCGAGTAATTGGATTCCGGACATGTGGTACTGGGGAGCCTAGATGTCCTTGGAAGCTCTAGAACGTTGCGTCGGGGTGGATGCGAAAATGCTCAGGTGTCAGAGAAGCTGGAAAAGTTTGATGCCGAATATCTAAACACAATGAGCGATGGCGTCTGTTTGTTTGTTCCTTTGCTGTCTTTATAACAAAAGTACTCTTTTATGCTCAACAGGAAACCCACCTTTGCTACACACACACACACACACACACACACACAGAAACACAGCACATCCGTCATTCTTTTGTTCACCCTTGTTCAGTTGCTGCTTCTTGCCCACCTAAATAATTCAGTCGCTGTGTGAATCAGCATATCTTACAGCATACTTAACATGCCAAAAAGAGCAACAGACAAGGAACAGGAGGCTGGGATTCAATTAAGTCTTTTGTAGCAGACAATAGGGCGACAAATTCATTTTGTTACAATGCCCTCTGTATTGTGTGCCATCAATTTTGTACCTGGCCCTCTCCTCCGCCCTCTCTCTCTCCCCTCCTCCTTTTTTTTTTCTCCTACCAACACTGTTGACGTCCGTGCCCACTCCCTTTCTCTACCTCATTTTATCCTTACACGGTGAGCCCCAGGTATCAGGTGTTTGTATGTACACGTTATATGTATGTGTGCGTATGTGTGTTTGAGTGTGTGCATATGCCTACAGTCATGGGTTTTATGTTACCCCGGGATCAAGTGACAGTGGAGCCTCGAAAAAAGCGCCAGCTATTCTTTACGGTCGCTGAGATACTGCCGACTAATTGGATGAGGTGTAAGTCAAGCCAACAGGCCTCAGACTTTGATGTGACACACTGGAAAGAGAGGGAGAGGCAGGAAGACGGAAAGGTGCTGCACACGTCACTGCCTGTTCCCAACAGAAACCCTTTATGCACGCCTCCACCTGCTCCACCACACACACACACCGACACACACACACACACACACACACACACACACACACACACACACGTGCAACTTTCAAACGGGAACAATCCACTTTGTTTATGGCCATTCATTAATATTTTAGCCGGTTCTTTGGTTCCCTTATGTTGGACTACTTGGTTTTCATTTGCTGTCCCTTGTTTGTTTGTAGTTTTGTTGTGACCATGAAATGTAGAAGGTAATTGAGCGTAAACATTTTTTTCCTTAACAAAGACATTGTAGAAAACATATATTTAGTCTGTAAAGAACAATTACTGCAATTACTACAGATAACTGTGATTTGGCAAATTTGAAATAAAGGAGCATTTTTTTAGGTATTGAAATATGAAATCAAAACTGAGACCCTCCTCATTTCCGCCACAGTCAGACAACCTTTACTTTGGACGTATGGAGTGTTTTCATGGTTGAAATCCGTGATGGTTGACAAGTGCTGAGATTTACAAAATGGCATATACACTTCCAAATGTTTAAAAACAAAAGGATTACAAATTATGATTGCCATGAAGGAACGGCTGGTCTCCAGAACTAATATCTTGATTTTATCATTATCGTACTGTAAATTTCTTTGTAAACAATGGCCGGCGTAGAGCCAGCATAAAATTATATGCAGGGCCTGCTCTGTTAAAGCCTGCTGAAAGACTCCAGCACGTCATTTGCAATCTGATACTGTAGGGTACTTTAAAGGAGGAGCTTGTCACCAACTCTCACTTATTGGGGTCTAAAGAGAAGGAGAGAAACAAGAAATGCAAAAAATAAAAAAAAAATATGTGGTGGGGGTGAAAAGGGGGTAAAGTAACAGCAACAGCTGGTGTATCCTGGGATACTGGCCAGGACATTGACTCTCTTTCACTTCCCATCTGCTTTTGTATTACTAAAATCCCTTGTCTACACTCCCACTTGCTCTTTTTCTATGCCCTTACCTCCTGTTTACGTCTTGACCTGCCTCTGCCTGACTTAATTTTTGTCATTCTCTCATTTTCTGTATGATGCAAGCCAAGGAATTTCTCGGTAATAGCTTCGACAGGACTTGTCAGGAAAGGGTTTTATACACAAGCCAACAGCAATCAATTACCATATAATGAATGGTATGTGGAAACATGGTGTAGTAAAGGTGTAAAGGAAAAGACAGACGGAAATTAGATACAGCTCAACATTACGAGAATATGGTTTGACTGCTGCCGCGTAATTCAAGGAGCTGCTGAAATGGTGTGCTACAAACAAGGATAAAACTTTTAAAAATGTTTTTGGAAAATACTGTGTGTTATTCACACGGCGCAAAAGTGGGGATGTTAGAGGATCTCATTTTTAGTAGCCCATTGTTGGCTTCCGAATGAAATTTCAGAACGTCGAGGGTGCTTTTGATACGAACGCATTGCATTCTCTAACGTTGTGGGTTTCATTCACAATGTTCAATTGTGTGTGCCTCTGACATGTTTTCAACTGGCAAAATCATTGAGAGGCCATTGTATGCCGCCGAGTAGACTGTCATGTCACACATTGTTAAAATAATCCTTTTAAAATGTGTGAAATAATTTAGTCACCGTAATCCCCGAAATCCCACGTACGTATTACAGGGTACGGAGAGAATTGAAAATGTTTACAGAGGAAAAAAAAAGAAAAAAAAAGAAAGAGAAAGACTTGTTAAACATATTTCTCACTGTAGGTCATTTGGCATGCAATTTGCGGTAAAATGTTGAAACACTTCAAAAAAAAAAGAAAAGTCAGACCCGTCGGCCTCTTGCCTGTCTCTAACTAACTCATCTCGCCACCCTGCATTGTTGGATGTGCTACTTGCCCTCTCTTTATTCACAGTGGGCTTTAATCTTGAGTGGGCAGCACAATCATTGGAGTGGCTGTACAACTGCGGGGACTTTTTGATTCAGAGTGCTGTTTATTAGCTTGAAGCATCTGGGCAAGGATCTTATGATTAATTGGGGTGAGCTGCCCCTGATATAACAAGGTCAGCCCTCGCCAAGCCTTCTCCACTCTTTCCATTTACATCAATTAGAACCGGCGAGAAACTGTGCCTGGAGCTGACGCGTGCGCGCATACACACACACACACACACACACACACACGTGCGCGCACACTTACACATCTGAGCAGAGAGAGGACAGAGAGATAATGTGTATGTATATGGGAGAGAATTATGCAGAGAATGGGTGGGAAAGAGATTTCATGTGTTAGTCCAGTCAATCTTAGTTTAAATATAGCTTGCAGAATGGCCTTTAATTAATTTGATGCAAATTAGACTTTTTGCTATATGTTTCTGCACAAAATTTGCCACTTTAGCACGGTACAATGTTGGCTAATTACAGAGCAAGCAAGGGAAAGGATGAAAGGTAGAGACTGTCAAAACATTCGGAAAAATAAAGATTTAGGACTTTGTTTCATGAGTACCCGTTGCACATATCTCATCGCCCCCCCGTCCCCCTTCGATTTAACACATTTAGGTGCCACTTACTCTAAGAACACATTGTAACATTGGTCTGCATCTGTTGCATATTCACAGGGCTGCGCCGTACTTTGCATTTATCTCTTGCAACTTGATTAACTTCATGTGCATTAGCTAATTTTATTAGCTGTTATTCAGTCATCAACACTCACCCACACAATGGCGTTATGCCCGTCACTGGGCTCACACATTCCCGCACACACTGTCGGAGAGCTATCTAAATCAAGCATGCACTGTAGAGGGAGTTTCTGTTACTTCAGACAGAGGGCGGCCTTGTGTCAGCTACCTCTCTCTCTCTCTCTCTCTTTCTCTCTCTCTCTCTCTCTCTGTCTCTCCCCTGTCATAAAGAGAAAGACAGGAGGGGACCGTGCACTGAGAAATGGCATCTGTTTCTGGGAAAGAGGCAAATAGTACACAGGAAAAATATAAATAAATCTACCAACTGGTGATAAGCAGTGATTAAGTACAGGGTATTTGTGAAAAAAACAAAAACAAAAACAAAACATTTCTCCATAACACATAACATTGTATGTAAAATGAGAACTCCGAATGATAAAATGTTAGCACTTCAGTTGTCATCTCTACTGTCCCAATGCTACATTTCAGGGAAACCGGGGATTCAGTGGCTTCTCCAAAACTGCCAAAATAAGCCCTGATCAGATTTGATCTACACACAAGAAAAGGAAGAGAACAGTAGAACAGGAAAAAGAAAAGCAGTTTAAAAAAGATGGCTGACCGCAATGTTTTCCCCAGCATCAGATAAAGAGACAATACGTCAATGAACACATGTTTTCAGCTGTAGATTATGACGGAGCACTGTTATTTCCTGTACGAATACACTTTCAATTTCCTGCTCGGCACTTTAGTTTTATTACATTGATAACACGATACCATCGCCCGTAGTCATGGGGACGAACCAGCGGTGCTTACAATAGAGAAGAGTGATAAGAGAAATGATGTGAAAGACAGAATAAAGAAAGAGAATTGAATAGTGCTGAGAACAATCGGTCCCTGCCAGAAGTGTGGCTGCAGCCACCAGGACGCTCAGAATTAGAATTATTTCCCCACTGTTTATAAAGGACATCTTTAAAAAGAAATGCGCTTCCGGTGAGGTTTCTTTTGTCCCGATCAATGCGCCTCAGTTTCCGATGTTTTTCTTGTTTTTTTGGCCTTTACTTGATCAAATTGGGTAGCATGGATATGGATGAAGCGTCCTGTCAAATGTGAGTGTGTGAGAGGTGTGTTAAAACTTATTTGCCCTCCAAGTTGTGTTTGTGTTTACAGATGCAGGCTCATATCTGTGTGTATCTTTCTTTTTTGTCCTTTCCTGTGTCCCCGCTTTTCCCTCGGGCTTCAGCCGATGACCCCTTGTTTCCACAAAGGTCCACAAACTGATTTCCTTGTGGCACTGCACATTTCCAGCCAGGTCCTGATCCCCACTTAGACCAATTGGAGTCAATTTGTTATTGCAAATATAAATTTGGTAACTTGTAATATCCAGTGAGCAAAGCAGGGGAGGGCAGCGACAAAGGCCAATGCTATTTTCACTTCTGACCCCACATTGAGACAACCCTTTGTTAGTTTAGGCATTCAGCTGCCAATCACAGCGGAGTTTTTCATTAAATTCACTTGAGAAACTCCCCAGGTCCTAACTGGGTTGCTACCACAAGAATTTATGGGATGGGGGTTACTCTGCAAATAACTAGGGGGGGGGCTTATTTGCTTCTCCTCACTATAGGTTTGAATATATAGGTTAAACATCCATCTCCATAATCAGCAAAGAAAATATATGGTGGTCAGCTAATAAATAGTGGCAGTATTAAGTGTTTTTTTTTCCTTTCTTTTGTTGTTTCTTTATCAACAAAGTATTTCCATTAGATGAAAAAGAGTGGTAACAAATCAAGATATCAGTCATGACAACATGATTTGATCATCAGATTCTTCAATCAGGTACAACCGTAAATATCACTGAAGAAGTTGTACATCTTAATATCGAAGTGTGGGTGAGTCAATGGAGTTATTGGGCGGGGGGGCAATAGTGGACGCTAGGAGTGTCAAGACTAGCTTGACAGTTTGGCTTTAGGCAACACACAAGGAAACACACACACACACAAACACACGTGCACACAATGACCCCCCACTACACACACACACACACACACAGGGAGAGACAGTAGTCTGTTTCCCCCCGAAGCAGTTGACATTTCCCCTAGAAGGATAATTGAGGAATAACATTTGCGTTACAATTTAACATGACCCCTGCCTTTGGAAGCCCTTTAATTTTACCTAGCCGAAGATGGCGTCTGACAACCACCATCGGGGGGTGGTGTGTGCGTGTGTGCGTGTTTGTGTGCGTGTTTGTGTGTGCTCACATGCCTTTTGCACATTACTTATGTCTGTTTGTGTGTGTGTTTGTGTGCCCATACTACTGTTTGTGTGTGTGCGTGTGTGTGTGTGTGTGTGTGTGTGTGTGTGTGTGTGTGTGTGTGTGGGAGGGGGGTTCCCTACGTGTCCATTACCAGCCAACATATGGGAGGTGTATGGACAGCTTCAGACGCGGTGATAGGGTATTGTTGATGTTGGAAGAAAGAAAAAGACCATATTATTACAATGGCAGAGTCAATGTCAAGAGGAGCCGCACTGACCTTTTCACATCTTTGCCTAGCAACTAAAAAATGTATTAAGGTGGGGGATAGATGTGTGTGTGCCCACATACATGTTTGTGTCTAAATGGCAGGGTTCACATTTATGCGCATGCAAAACTCAGAGGTAGTGACATGAACCAGCCGCTACAAGCTGAGGTTAATGGATTGACTGTTACCTGCTTTCAAGGCTTAACATTGGTCCAGACACAAGGGGAATCATCTGCAGCTGCTTGGACAGCCTGAATGCTTTCATTTGAAAGGCTAAATGAAGTTTTGGGCTTATTTGTTTTAGGAAATCTAGGAGGTATGGGTACAAGGTTGAGACGCAGTCTTTAATGACTATAAGTCGCCGGAATGGCTTCATTCAGACAGCACGGGCGGTGCGCTCTCACGGAATCCTGCGAGATATTTTCAAAGGGAAACCGGTAACCGGTACCCTCTGCGCCACCTGGAGAAGAGGAAATAGCAAACATCGAACATGGAACAAGTCTGGTAAAAGAAAATTGGAATCGTTATTTGTGATGATCTTGGGAATGTACGTCTGGTTGGTCACTTCTCTGCTATTGTCCAGATTGAATCTCAACCACTGGATGAAGTCCTATTAACTTTGGAACATGCAGCCCTGCTTCTTGGTTGTCCAACTGCCATGCCACCTGTTTTTTATTATCATCGTCCTGTAGCCTCTGACCTTCGCACCTGTACATTTCTTAATTGACTTCAGAATCTGTGTTTATCTTGTCTTCATAAATATGCTCACCGGTGGTCCTTTTCGGATGTGAAAAAAGTAATTTGTTGGATTTGATAAGCAAACTAAACCAAAAAATCAGTGAGTTGGCATTAGTATTCAGTCAGACAATTGTACAAAATCTCCTCCATAGCAGAGTTTGATTTATGTCGTGCATTTCGTCTAATATGCTTAACTCCCATGAGAATGATCAGTTCCTCCCTGAAAATTCCCACCCGTGGACTGAGAGGGTTAACGCAATCCAGCAGCCTCATTCCTGGGTGACAGATTGAAAGAGCACTTTGGACTGGTCTCAAAACGAATTTCATGGATTTTTGGATTTTCTTATGGGCAGATCCGAGAGGGCAATGGCAGGGGGCATCATACGTGCTTTACCTCGACTGGCACGCCCCTGAGCGGTGTGTTGTCACCTCTGCTATGTCACTGATACAAGATTGTTGTCCGAGCAGATACCCTGGGCATTCCTATAATTAAATCTGCAGATGACAGACTCTCTGCCAATGTATTAGAAAGGGATGATGTTGAACACGGTGTATTTTTAAAGACTGGATGAGAATGAGTTCTCACATTTGACACTGAAAAGATCTAAAACTTAAGGGCTGTTGAGAATGAGATCTAAAGTCTGAGATGCCATGAGATACTGAATGAGATCCAACAGGAGGAGGCTTAAGCAGAGAATCTTAATCTCCATACCCTCAGGTGAAGCTTTTGATATCCTAAAAAACAACAACTTAATAGGGGAATTGCGTAGATCTGTGGAAAAATCATGGCTGTGCTAGTTTAACCTGCTCACACAGGCGGCAGAAGAGGTCGGCATTGATACGTCACATTTTTCGAGTTGATTCCCTGCCAAAGCCTACTGGTGAGAAATGTAGACACAGGGGGAGGGGCATGGATAATATTTACTTGTTCTCGTGTTAAAAATTCAGTTCAAGAAGATATGAAAGCACGTTTATGTAGACATTGGAGTCTCATCTAGTCTTTCCGTGAGCCATTACCGATTTCCCACCATTTTGGACAGGGAAATAGTTTCACAAATCATAATACCATCAAAAGTCACGATGATTTGAATGTCTGCGCGTATAAAACAAAAACAAATCCTGGAACTAATTGTGTAAAACGAATGGACTTTGCACATCTGGAGGCCATGTTGAAAAGCGACCAATTGGATGGCCGGTATCAGAGATAACCATGCAGCAGATGCGGCTGCACCGTTGTTTGTGTGAACACCACCACTGTGTGAGCTTCTGCGGACGGATGCATATCTGATGGCCCAGATGATTGCTGGAAAAATACAAGGTTTTTGGCATATGTAAGAAACCATTGTTTTTTATTTATTTTTTATTCTCTTAAACCGAAACCAACAGTGTATCATTCTGATTTTGCCACCAGGGTACAATTTATTCTGTAGTGCTTAAGAATTAAAGTTGCATGATATTATATTGCATTATATAGTCACCCTCCTACTTTGAGTACATCTTTATTCAAAAACGCGACTCTCATTCCTCTTCATCAGAGCAGCCAGGCACTCCGTTTCACACCAGCTCGCTCTATACCTACTGCCTTCCACTGATTAATGAGAGGATTAGTGACTGGTACACTTTATTAAAAAGTAATAACAATTTTTGTTGGCACCCTTCACATAGTAAGGAGTGCCATGAATCACAGGATATTGGCTGTCTGTATCTGATGAATGCATCATTTACCAGCCGAAGAGTTATTTGGTCGTGGCTATTAATTTAAATCACATTTATCTCCTCTCTCGAGGCCGGGATAAGGAAAACACACCCTGTGCAGTGGAAGCCGAAAAATAAAGAATTCAAATTCACGGAATACCTATCAAGATATTATATCAATGTAATTTCCTTCAGTATTCCTGAACTGATGATCGTGGATTATGGCTTTTTTAGATACAACTGTTTGATAGTGTGGTTATAACAAAAATCAGTGGTACACTGAAGGTCTATCTAAATTGCTGAGCAACAGGGTTGCTCCGCAATTTTGTTTATTTGTTTTAATAGTGATTTTCCAAATTCACAATCTCTTCTATTCTGGGATTCTCTGTCACCTGGGAAAGAATGCATTACCATGATCATAATTAAAAGATTGAATTACTTTGTGTTTTCTGAGAACATACCTTCTCGCTGAAGTCTGTTTGCTGACAGACTCTGTCTATAACTCATCATTGTCTCAGTCAGGCAAAAATGCACTTCTTTATTTTGACTGGTGATTAAAAAAAAGAAAGTCATCACCACTGCGGGAACATATATTTTGTTTTACTTGGAGTGAATCTATTTGTTTGACACACACATTGCTACTAATTCCTGATGTTTTTGGATAATCTTACAACTCATAAAATGTAATACGCTGCATTACAGCTGAGTGTGTCATGTTCTCCGGCAGCAGTTTCTCGCTGCCTTTGACATCCCTCCGCCCCATGCCATGAAACGTTGGTGGTCCCTCATTTCCTTTTCCCCGCAAAGGGTTTCGAAGGCTATCCAAACAAAAATGGGGGCTCGTATAAACACACAACAGCCTTAGTCAGATATATAATCAATTATTCAATGCAATAACACTGTTTCAAGACTGAGTTAGTTGACCATGGATACACATTTAGCATCGAGAAAGCAGAGACTAAATATTGCGCTTTATTTTTCTGCTGTAAGAGGAGTTGTTTTGAAAAACACCGAAGCTTAGAATTTACAGTGACTCTTACATGTTTTTTTTTTTTTTTATACACACTGATTATACGCACAGTAATACCAATATTAGTAAGTTATGATTTGGGATCTGATTCTTTGTTACCCCAATCTAGATCAAGCTGAGATAAATATGGTTTCTTGTACTTTATGTGTCTGAGGACTGAAAGGAAATCATACAAAAAAAATAAATCAGTTAGCTGCATTTTTTTTTTTTTTTTTTTTCAGAATTGAGAGGCACTGCATAATGATGTTGTTTATCCAGTAGTGAACGGGTGTAAAAATCTAATGAAATTGGCTTTTAGTGATAATAACTTCTAGTTGACCCTAAAGCCTTGGGGCTGCAACCCAAATTACCAACCCCTTTATAAACCTGCCCAGGACCATATTTACCATAAGTCTGGGCTTAAAATTAATTAAATAGTCAGATAAGACCATTTTGAATGGAAATGTGTGCACCTACAGCCTGAGCATATTCTTGGTTGTGTTTGCTTAACCTTCCTGTGGACTCCAAAGGTGCATCTGGTAATTGAAACATAACAGAATTAGGTTACAAATGTTTAACAGAGCACTGTGTGTACAGTAGAAGCCCATACACCACTGAGCTTAGCACTTGTTTTCATTTAATTAGTTTTTCATTTGGACCCAAATTCCTTGTGTCAATACGGGCAAACAAGTTGGTGTAAGGGATTTTCTGTGTCCATGATTTTCACCCAAATATACAGTATATCCTCTTTTTGATTTTCTTGTCCGCTCATCCAGCAAAATTAGAAATTGAAACATCAATACAACAAATAGTGGCTGTTCAGTCTTTATAAAAGATGCCGAGTATATTAACACATACATCAATGCTCATTGATATCATGAAACAGCATGCTTGGTATGCTGATATGGAATACCTAGACATCTGTTGCCTCTTTGTTTAGATGATGATGCCCCCACCCACACCACACCGCACACACATTGAATCTCCTGCACACATGCAGTTGATTCCTGGAGCAGAGGAACCCAATGAGGCATCCACTCATCGATTAAGATAATCAATCTTACGACTTTTTCCAAAACTGTCTGCAACCGACTGTATAAAGCAGAGGCTAGTTGCGGTGATTTATTCCAGTAAAGTTGCCACATTACCGTATTGCTGTGCTGTATTTGTTTGTGATTTTTTTTTTTTTTTTTTTGCACTTGAATAAAATTCCTTGTTGAAATCTGCAAAACTATCCTGGCAATGAAATACCAAGAACTTTGGGCGAATAGTAAAGGTTAACTTCTTTTCACTGTAACTTTGGAGAAGTTAACTTTTGGTTTGTGTTGGGAGTATCGGTGGTGATATGTATCTCTATTCTCACTGCACTGTCACTCTGTCCTAATGATTAATGTAAAAGCAGAATTCCAGGCCTCATGTCCCTCCTGGGCAACGAGTGATAATCTTCCAGCTCAAGGCGCTTCTTGGGCAGGAAGGGAGGCTGCGCAGGGCCCCTTCTGTCCCAGGTGAAGAGCCCTGGGGGTTGGGGTGTAGAGCCTGGAGGCTGCCCAGGTGTTCACAGCTATTGCTGACTGTGGTTCCCAGCTGAACCGTGAACGGTACAAATATCAGAAAATGTAATGTTCACGCTCAATCCTAACTCGTGCTTTCAGCCTGTCAGAGTTGTCTAATGGACTTTCTGTCTCCCTTTTCATCCCTTGTAACCTTTCACATGCACAGACAGACTCTTTGTTTTGAAATACTTTGACATGACATCCTCATAAGTTTCCCTGCTTCCAGGAGTTTGTTTCTGGAAAATCCAACCTCGGAGACATTTTGTGGACGAAAAAAAAACAAAAGAAAAAAAACACTCTTTATTTTGTTTTGACGATCTGTCAATATTTTTGGATTGACTGTCTATAAGGATAGCGTCAAATTAACGTTGAGCATTTTGCAACTGTGTTTGAACAATGGAGAGATGGGAAGTGTTTGGGAGGCAGCATAATTTCTAGGGCACAAAGCCAACACTAGATGGCTGCAGATAATGGAGAAAAGGAGCTAATGATAAACACATACTGTAGGCAGGGTGACAGAGAAAGAGAGAGACGGGGGGAGGCAGGGGGGGAATGCGAGCCTAGAGGGAAGTCTAAATGCAGCAAAGGGAAGCTGAAGTAAAAGGAGATATTAAAAGATAAAGAATACAAGAATGACCGGGATCACAGAATCAGTCCTTTGCTAGTCAAACCCGATGCGCAGAGACATTTACACATTGATATTACAGCCACTTCCATTTCACTTTGGTGAAATTGAAGTGTGCTTTAAGTCATGCAGAGATTCACTGTCACTCAGAGTGCATTTGTATTGTGTGCATTACATTGCAAATGAATTGTGGAGCTTGCTAAAAGCCAATTGCACAGGTGATGGAATATCTCTCTGCGGCTGTCTGACAATTGGTTATATTTCCAGAACATGCAGATTAATGGTGTTCACAGTGTGCCACATTGTGGGCATTCATTACATATACAGACACACACATGCTTGCACTTAATTTTGCGCCATTCAACATCCAAAGAACGCTGTCGCGAGAGGGATAACAAGAGTCATTGATTATCTCTAAAAGGCGGGCGCAGGATCATAATCTCACAAGTGGGGGTAATCTTGGATGCGGTTTAAATATGGTCCCAGCGCTTCTGCAATATTTATCACTTTTGAATGCAATTGTACGTTTGCTTTGAGTTTATACCATTTCACTTTACTGGCACTGAGGGGATAAAATGAAAACAGGATCCGTATAAAGAATACATCTTTATCAGGATTACCTTAGACAGGCTTAATAGAGACTGTAGGCCTATTGTTGTGGAGGCTCTTGTCTGTGTTGAAAATCACTGCATTAGCAAATGGAACGGTCTTATACATTGTAGAGTCTAAGTAGTATCCTATAATGATTTCCATGGTTTCAGCCCCCTCTCCTATTTCCGCTTTGAGATTTCACCGAAACTACAGTATCTCCATTATTGAGATAAAGAGACTGTTTTCGGTAAACAATTCTTGAAGCATCCGAGAGAATTGACAAAAAGATACCGATTAATTAATCAATTAATCACGCCAGAAAAACTTGTAATTTAGATTGATTGGCCCCCTTGATTAGCCGTGGACTCTGGTCTGAAACATGTATTTCACCGAGGAACAACGTGGAATAAAGACTATTGAATTATGGAAATGCACTATCTCTAATTTCTCATTTACAACATTTTGTGTTGCTTGGTAAAGGCTGTAATCAGCATAAATCTTTGTTCCAAGAAACAGGAATCGTACAGTATACATGAGAACAAAGATGTAACAAATAAAATCTACCAGAGAACTTCAAACTCTGGGAAATATAATGCAGGATGAAGGGGGAAACAAAGAAGTACGACTGCAGCCTTTCATTGTAAACCAAAATTTAGTTCATTTTTTTTTTTTTTTATCTTTTGAATTTCCTGGGCTGTTTTTCAATTTCACAATAAGGCGTTATTGTGAATGGTCAGATAGATCAAGATCACTGGGACTGTATGATAAAGTCTGCAAATCAAACTCCTGATTTATCTGGATCAAGCTTGCCGTTAAACATAAAGAATAATTGCAAATCACGATTTGAAAGGAATATCGTGAAGCCATGTAGTTTGAATGTGAGATTAAGTTCCTCTGGGTCTGCGGAATTCCAACATTTCTGTTCGTTAGCTACGTTGATTTACGACAGCCTAGTCAGGTAGTTTGTCTATTCACCCGAACGTTCAGCATGCCATGCTGACTACGGGGCCCCCGTCTTTTCCAGGGCCTCTTTTGATGCAGGTGGACAATTGGAGCAATATGCATCTTCTCATTTGTCCAGCGTACAAATTTTACGGTTTGTAAATCCTTACACAAAGCAAAGCGATTTTACCGTTTCTTCTAATTCACCTGTTTTCCTGAGTTCTAAAACAAACACTGACAATGTAACAGGCACCATCAGGCTTCACACCTCATGCACACTGTTTGAAATTGTACAGCAAGACCGGAGCTGTGGAGAATCCGGCAGGGAAGTCGGGTTTATGGTCACGCTGCTTCAGCTGGTGAATATTTTGCCTCCTTAAATGAGAAACTGATGTGTTTGGTGGACGCAGAGGATCCAAGATGCGTAAATGAATAATCTTTCTTGAACAGAACTACGTGATCATCTCGTGCATATTCACAGTATCCAAAAGTACAGAAGCATTTCCATGTTGTGCATGAACACACACGCACGCACACACACAAATCTGTGCATGAACAAATGCACTTTTCCTACTTTCACAAATTAAATGTACAAGTTATTTTTTTTCAACCTATGCAACACATGCATACGGTTATCGTGTAATATATAGGTATTTCATTTTTATTTCTTTATCAATCCCTTGCGGGAAATTCCTCTCTGGGTTTAACCCATCGTGGATGAACCATGAGCCGTTTGCAGTCATCTAGAAGCTCCAGAGGAGCAGTTACGGGTTCAGTGTTTTGCTCTAGAACACTGAAACACGAGGAGGAGCCGGGAATCGCACTAGGAATGTTCGGTTCCAACGACGACTGCTCTCACCCCTTGCTCCACGCCGCCCCTATTTCTGCCTGTAGTTAATTTCCTGTTAACCTCTTACGTCATTTTCAAGCGACTGGTTTGTATTTTATGCTGTTGTGTTGTCGTGCAATTCTACCAAATCTATCTATACATGTAACTTTAAACAGGAATAATTACCTTCTCTCAAGATTAACTGCCATTTGTATTCAGCCACATGCCATTGTAAATTGCAAATTTCTAGGGTAACCACGTGTATAAATATGAGTTATGTTGGCTACACAATCATATTGGGTGACAGATGCTGTCTTTTGGGGCAGATTACCAATCACCATACAATTGCACTCTGTGTGTTAATTTAGAATCTCCCTGAATGGGAATTTGATTCTTATTTCAGAACTTCAGAGGGTTGTTCATTACATCGGCAAACAACATCCAACAATGAGGTTTCTGACATCGACAGGCTTTGTTGTTACAAAAATGCAAATAATCACAATGCCGGATGTGCGCAAACATGTAGACAACACACATCCTTCCCTTTCACTTCAAATTAAGGAGAAAGCTAGGAAAAGTGGTTCCATCGGGACATGTTATCGTCTTCTCTGAGATTATCCGGGTAAAGAACTGATTGGAGTAGCTGCCTTTAAACCGAAATAAACAGAATTATACGGACACTGTGCTAAAATTGTATTTGTTGATAAATCAAGGCATCATTAAGCTTCAGAAAGTTTTGGTGTTTAATTATTCTTATAGTTGAATATTAAGGATGCCTCACAAACAAACAGAATAACAGTTTTTTTTTAGCTGTGGAATAAACTATCGGATCCCCAAAACTTTAATCTATGCGCTCTTTCAGTTACTTTTAATAACAAGAACTTGTCAATAAAAGGAATTCATGTTTGACTGAATTTTTCGGAATTTTGATGACTTGGCAGTTGATGTTTGGATGTAGTGTTTATAGTCTATTGCACTTCTTATATTTATAAACGTTTATTCCACATTTATGTTAGATTACACAGAATACCGCGGCTGATGTGTCCCCATCTGTGCTGTGTGTGTGTGTGTGCCTGTGTGTCAGTTTTCGTGAGAGGAAAACCATAAATGATTGTTCAATATTCAATAATATATTCAAATGTATCTTTTGACATTAACTGCCACCGTACAGCGGGAGTCAAAAGTCCCAGGTTTCGGGTCCCTTGAAAACACGTTTAGTTTTGGGACACTGGCAGCTTTTGCTTTTCCTTTGTATTCAGGCAGAAATAATACTTCTGGGAACAACATATTTCTGGCCTGATGTTTGAGGCAGGGCTCCTCTGGGCTGGCCTGCGGCCTGAGGACCAAAGACAAAGAAGGGAAGTCTGCTGTTCCATCGCTGGTCGCCATTTAAAGAAGGAAACATGTCAATTTGCAGAACCATGAAGCACAACTTGTGACTTTTTTGGGGCACATTAAACAGATCAGACAGGTTGTCTTTTTCAGAGCATAGATCACTTTCATGAAATTACAACAATTGACATACTCATAATCATACCCAAGCTTTCCTCACAATTTAACAATTTCAGTCCCTATATATGTATATATATATATATATATATATATATATATATATATATATATATATATAGATAGATATATATAAAAGCTAAAATAAAACCAAATAATAGCTTCTGAACTGTTTTTTAATCCACTTTTTTGATGAACAAATCAGAAATACTTTATTAATCCCTGAGGATATTGATTAACTTAGATAAGATTTTTTTTTTAATTACATGAAACACAATATAGGCTTCCCATAAAAATACATCATGCATTGTTTCTCTGTGATATGATCATTTTTTAATGGCCCAAATGGCACTTAAGCACACATGTACCTTTTCTGCTTTACACTTGGATGCATAAAAAGATAGGCAAACTGCTTTAATTCATCATCATGGGACTCCAATTATGCCCTGCGGCATAATAATATAGTATGCATGTGACCTATTGTATGTTAATTAATGATATATTATTTAACATTAACATACTATAGTCAAGGTAAACGAGGATCAGAGTTAATTAAATTAAGTGTAAGGCTTCTCATCCCTTTAGTTGTGTTTCACTGACTCTCATTCTAATCACCTGTTTGTATGAGGTCATGTAATTTATGAGTGCGATATATATATATATATATATATATATATATATACGTGTGTATGTGTGTGTGTGTGTGTGTGTGTGTGTGTGTGTGTGTGTGTGTGTGTGTGTGTGTGTGTGTGTGTGTGTGTGGGCGCGCGCGTGTGGGCATAGTTCATTAACATTTGTTCAATTGTTCAAGTATTTGAGGAGTTGAGTTCAGTGTGATATTACAAGCATCAACATCTGCTTTCTGGGGTTTTAATGTGAAGAGCATTCAAGGAGTTTAGCAGGTTTTGTTTTCATGTCAACCCTGGCTGCTCATTTATTAACCATGGAATAAGTAAAGAATGTTTTTTTTTCTTTTTTTCTCTCAAGGCATCTCCTCAAGCAATTTCAGCCAACAATGTCCTCAACTTGATTTCACACTCCACTTCTTCAAAACAAGATTTTGTACACGACTCGATCGCAATATATGTATTCAAATTGCCCTATGAGAGCGAAAAATAAGCCCTTCTCTGCTTTTCAACTGAGATGCTTCAGACACAAAGTACAGCCAATTCCTATTGGTCATGAGAAGTTCCATGGATGATCCTTTAATCCAGGTGAGGAAAGAGAAGGGCATTGGTGATATTTTGACGCAGGTTTTAGTTTCGTGACCATCTCATGTTTTCTTTACGTCATGTTAATGCTGCTATTTGATACGTTGGGCAAAGTACACATATTCATTACAAACAACTAGTACAGCTTCTAACACCCCTAGCAAAGATCCAGGCCCAGATAATGGACCAGGGAGAGGTAGGGGTTGGCTTGTTGTTGTCTAAGCACTCTCATTATAACATTTAAAGAACAAAATAGGATCGCATGACTTAGCTGGGCACAGTTACTGTGTCAGCCATCTTACCTGCAGAGGACTAATAATGAAAGCACAAAGAGACAAAGTTTGCACATTAACAGGAAGTTGCGGCACTAGTGACAGTATAGATCCTGATATCAATACCTCTTAAATGTGAAAATCGGGTCAAGGCTTGCCATTGTTAACACTCGTTTTATTGGCAACACCCATGTTTTCACACATGCTCATTTTTTTTTTCTTTTTTTTTTTTTTTCTGTTAAATCTATGGCCACTTAATGGCTGTAAAACAGCCTGGACCTCGTCTGGAGTGCAGAGCTTGAAAATAAATGACTGCAAATAAACGGAAATCACACAGATGCACACGAGGATAGGGAATTGCAATATTTATATATAGTCAAATCACAGAACTGTGATTAAAATGTCAATGAATGAAACAAACAAATGTAATTATCCCTTTGTTCTCCGGGTTTTGCTGCCTTCCTTTGTTCTTTCTCGCAGACCACTACAAGAATCAAAACCCAAACAAGTCAAAACAATTACTCATGCTCATTGAAAGGGCTGATGTAGCAGCATATTTTCCTTCTCCCTCGCTTTGTCTGTGAAAACTGCATTTGTGCATATCTATGCATGGTTGGTCAGCCATATAGATGCTCATCTGTGTCTTTCATCAACTTGACAGCTTTTTCTCCTCAGAAAGATAACATTTATTATAAACGCAAGCAATACATATTGGCCTGGAGTAAGTTTGTGGCACATCCCCGCACCTCGTAATCACAGCTGTCTGCAGTTAAGTATCCTCCATGATCTATTGACTCCATTTTTATTCACTGGATTTCTACCTTGGTAGGTAGAGGAAGTCAGTTAAGAGCAGAATGCAGAGCAGCCATAATTCATATAATACAAGGGAATTAAATAAAATGTCAGCGTCTTCATAAGGTCATAATTTAGTTGTTACTTGCAATACAAATACATTCATGCATCACTGCTGTTTATGATGTAATAGATGCTTTCGAACATATTCGAGGGTGCATTTATAGGTCGGTGTCGGTGTCATACATGTTTTAGCCGGAATATAAATGCCATGATTCTTTAGAATAGCGAAAGCAAAGTAAAACATATTTTTCTTTTTGATCTGATATAATCTGATTTTTCAGTGGGATTTTTCCCACTTAGATCAGTATAAACCTTCTTTGCAGTCACATCATAGTTATTGTCAAACAAAGCGCTCAGAGCACAGTGAGGGGAAAAACAAGAAGAAAAAAGGATTGCAGATATTACGTATAAAATATATATATATATATATATGTGTATATATAACAGAAATGTTGGTAATTGTCATGAACTATACAAAGTAATGGCATTTAATAACAGGAGCCACGTTTTTCATACATCATGAAATTTGCTTTTATTATGCTAACTAACATCATGCCATGGGATTTCACTTTGTGCTGTGATCTGTTCTCATTTTAATCACTCTATGGGAAAAGAGCTCTTGCCCCTAGCATTATGTGAATATTTATTTTGGTTGCTATTACCCGAGTGTTTACTGTAAATATGTGCGGGTCAAACGGGAGTCAGAATAACCAAAGTGATCGAGTTCCATATAATTTTCTTCTCTTTCCTGATTATTTACAGTAAAATGCATACTCAATATCATTTGGGATCTGACAAATACTCAGAGGCTTTTGCGAGAATTGTAAATTGATATTATATCTTTAAGTCATGCTTCGACGGGATTATCGTGAGCGGAAAACAAAGAACCTTCAATCTCCAGTTTAAAAAGAAGAGGCAGGGGGAAAAAAAAAAAAAAAGACCAATTCTCTTGCTGTCTTTTTTTTTGCAACAGAAATGCTAACACGATAATCTCATATTGTCAGTCTTTCTCTCCAAACAACAAAGCCTAATTGTCATGTGGCTTTGCAACATTTGTTTGGATATAGAGAGGAGACTTTCCCATTTTGCCAAATCTGTGTGCCATATGGCTTGTGCTGGTACGTCTCACAAGTGCCCCTTGTCACATCCCAGCCTATAGTGGCTTTCGATTACCTAGCCGTGGCAGTTCCTTTCGCAAGCTGCCACCACTTCTGGCAGGTTATAATAAAGATGACTCTTTCACAGTGTGAACTGCTCTCTCATGGCCAGAAACACACACACGCTTTCGCACACACACACACACACACACACACAGACACACACACACACACACACTCACACACACAGACATCACACCACGTTAACAGCAGGCTGAAGCTGAGCTGGGCTGTGTGGTGAGCGGGTAGATGAAATGTGAGGATTAATGGATATTTATATTTCATTATGTTTTTATACTGGCTGCAGAATAATGTATCACTCTCTGGGAGATACCGAAACATATGTCAACTCCTATCCACTTACGGCTATAATTCAATTTGACTATAAACGCACTAATCAAATTTCATTAAAGTCTAATACATCTTCCAAAATGGCACGGATGCAATATAGCTGTTCCACATTTATCAGATGAGGGGCACGTGTAGAGCAGTAATCCAGTTTAGTGCATCATTTTGGGTGGGTTTGAAAGATGAACTGAAAGTGATGAAGAGGGTAATACTGCATGAAGGATTCCTTTCGCAAAAGAAGGAATTAACAATATTAATAATTAGAATTTAAGGAGGGTAAATAGTGGAATGTAACAAATGCACAGCTTCATTACCGATGAGAATTACAAGTATTTAATTGACAAAATTAATGTTTTAGTGAATTATTAGGAAAGTTAACTGCCTCTGTATATTAAGTAACATCTGCCCTACAAAACCGACATCATCCTTTATCCCCTGTATGAGGATGTTGTCAATGATTTGCTGCTATTGTCACAGACAAGTCAAATCAACAAATCTTAACAGGTAGACCTATTGGCAGTGTGCTTTCTTCATTTAAACCTTCTACATGTTTGATGTTCGATGGACATTGTTTAAAAATGCCACCATAAGGCATCACGGTTGCCTCTATTGCAATTATAACTCACTTTTATACAAATGACGGCGTAGCCTTGTGTATTCTCCTATGTTTTTGTGATGTCACATTTTAAGTGATGGTAAGCACTAAGCACTGTTTTGTTTTTTCCGATCCTTGTCAGGTCAAACTGATCCCTCCCTCATTGTAATTAAACGGTAAATTCCCCCGGTGCAAAGGGACTTTGAACACCGCTAATGGTCACCCAGCCGCCCAGTAAAGATGCTCTTCACCCCTAACTACCAATCAACCACAAAAAGCCGATAAGCTCCAAGCAGTAACAGAATGACGAACAGAAAAAAAAAAACACAGGCCACGTTAGGACGCCGTCAACTTTATGAATTTGACAATCTGCCAATATTCACTGCTTCATTGAAAGAGCATCACAAGAGCTGGGACAATGTTCCTCGGTGGCAATGACAATGGCCAAGACCTCCTTGTGTGTGTGCGTGTGTGTGTGTGTGTGTTTGTGTGTGTGTGTGTATGTGTGGTTGTGTCTGTATGTTCTGCAGGTTTTGTTCAACCTGTCACAGTACACTTGGCTCCTGCTGTCGCCAGTAATCAATACAGCATTGAAATCCCTACTGCAGCCTGCCTCCTATACTACCTGTTTTGTCCCTGATTTAATAATGAATTAGAGCACCCTAGAAATGCAATTGTGACTCTCCTCGTGGCCTCATTGCCCTCAAACGCAGACACACAAACTCATGTTAATACATAAACAATACAAGCACAGCCCCACTCAATAATGCTTACTTCTACACCTACGTTCAAAGATGAACATGACTGCATATGTAGCTTGCATGCTCATTTACCATCACATGAACATACATTTTTCAAGGGCCAAGTGGGACTGGAGTTGTCATGCACGGATTGACCCCCCCACCCCCCCCCCCCCCCACCCCCCCCCACCCACACCACCCCCAAAAACACCAAAACCTCACCACTAAATTCTACCAACAAATAAATAA
>CAAKHD010011229.1:8014-22477 GCA_901007705.1 Fistularia tabacaria | reverse complement strand
CTGGGCTAAAATGTGTTACCGATTGATATTCGAGAGACGCTCAGACAGGCACGCCCCCGCACACGCCCACGCGCACACACACACACACACACACACACACACACACACACACACACACACACACACACACACACACACACACACACAGACACACACACACACACACACACACAAAAAAACACACACATCCATAAAGAGTCTCTCCTTCAATCTTTATGGTTCTTACACTCACAAACACACACACACTTAATACAAAATAACTGGCTCCTCCTTAGATCTTCTACTCTGTGTTAGCTTAGATATATATTTATTTTTTTTATTTTTATTTATTTATTTATTTATTTATTTATTTATTTATTTCAAGTAATATGTGTTTTTTTGTGTGACAGAGAAAATAAAACAGATGGAAAGAGTATAAAATGAAATGAAGTGTAGAACTGCATTCCTTAAAAATTGGGGCTCTGGTGTTTATGTTTTTTTTTGTCCTATTTCAATTTCAAGTGAAACTCAGTTGAAAGCTACACACGCCCCGCAGCACTTTAACCCATGGTTAACAGAAAGACTCCAACACTTTCCTTTGTTTTTTTTTCAAAGGTGGAAGCATACATACATTCATATATACATTCATGCCTTTCGCTCAGTGTCCTTGCTTTTCTATGCACGTGGATCTGATACAAAAAACACAGCGTGCAACCCATGGGGACAGGGCCAGACAGTGAGACGAACGCAGCTTTGCGTATTTGGTGGGTATCCAGTTATTACTCAACACCGTTGAATTTTGGAACTGCTCCACCCGGACCTAAATCAATTATATGACATGGAAAAGGAAGTAATAAGAGACAGACAGGATACATGATTGTCAGGTAGTGTTTTAATGTAAAACACCTCATTGTAACTCTTCTGGTGAGGTATTAGATCACTTAATTCATATTCCACTCATAATCTATGATTACTGTATGATTAATGAATTCTGGGCTCTGCCAAAGCACCATCTGCTATTTTGAAGATGCACCCCCGCCGCTCCAACCCCCTGAAATCAGGCACATGATTCAAAGGGGTCATCACAAGTCTCTTCTTAAATTCGTGGGCGTGTTTTTGGAAGGAGAAGCAGATAAACCAGCAGCACGTTCACCTCATGGCTTTGAAGACACAGGATCGCGAGAAGGAGTCTCGTTAGATTGTTTTACATGACAGCGTGTTTACCGGGAGAACGCAAGAATCTCAAAAACAGCTCATCGGCAGCACTCTCGTTATTTGTAAATTTACAAGCATCCTACCCTGAAGCCTCTTCTCCCACGCATGCCTAATAAAAACAGAAACAACTAATAGGAAAATTCGGAATCAAAGTAGCTACATGTATATGTGAAATACCTCTATTCCTTATATACACTTTTACACATGTGGTTTACCAATATGGGAAAGTAATTGGCGAAATGAAACCCCCAGATGTTTTCCATTTTCTTTTTTAAGGAGAAAGCGTATTGGCCAATCCGCTGCTTTGGATTATTCAAAATTCCCTGTATCGTGTCTGATATGCAATCGAATAGCGTTTTACCACAACATCTTTAAACGGAAGGAATTTTGCTTGATAAATGTGTTTGGATTAGCTTTTATCAGGAAAAATAAATATTTCCAAAGAACTTGCGAATATGGATGAGTTATCCAAACACATACATCGCCTGTGAAAATAAACCCAAATAACTTCTTCTACCTGCTCTCAACTCCTCCTACAGCCTGCGACTGCTGTAAATCAAGACTGATAAGACGCCCTTGACAGCTGATCGGCTGCGCTTTGATTTCTTCCTGCGGTCCACAATATTATTTATTATAGCTTGTCTTTCGATATAGTTCTCCACCTCAAGTAAATGATCAGAATAAATGAATGAAAAATTGAAATGTTATCGGAAAGCGCACGTCGCAAAGGTAAAGCAGCGAACTCGGCGTGGGATCTTTAGCCATTTGAAGAGCACTCTTATCTGCGTCATGGTCCTTATGCTTTGTATTGGGTTTAGTAGTTCATCTAAGAGGACCTCTGCTCAACAATGCACATCAGGAATTCATCCAAGAGCCCACATCGCTTCACAGATGTTATATCTTCCTTATTTGAGGAAGGGGCACAGGGATTGGGGGAGGGGGGGGGGCAGCAACCGTATCGGGCCGAACCCAGGACCGATATTTGCGCTTTTCATTCAGTCCGACTGCACCAGGCAGAGAAAACCGAGCCCCCTGTCTCTCAGTGTCTTGACGTGGCAGTCTGTTTGTTTGGGATAAATGCAGTGCTACTCTGTTTGAGTTAATAATCAATCAATCAATGCAGGAGAAACTTGCAGGCGGTTGAATTATCGTGAGTATCTGTGAGCTCTGAATATCTCCTCCCTGATACAGAACAATTACCTTGAATCATATCAATGGTCCTCCTATTCCGTTCAGTGTTTAGATTTAGCACTTAATTTTTTTAGCTATTTTCTTTCTGACAAAGTATTGGACCTCAAGTACTGACACCAGGGGAAGACTGTGTATACAGTTAGTAAAGTTGCATGCGCTGCATTTTTATTTTTGGAAATTTTGGTTTATAAATGTCTATACAATGACAGCGCAGTTTCACTCATATGTCTTGGATACATTGTCTTTGTAAATGGGTATTAAGACATCCCACCACTGTTTTCGCCCCCCGCCCCCCCAAAAAAATAAAAATAAAAATAAGAATTGTCAGTGACGCCGATCCCAATTGTGCCTGTTTGAAAAAAAATCACCTGAAAGGCACTATAGATATTTTAAAAAGCCTGCTTTTTTTTCCTTTACAAAATATGTGATTATTAGTTATTTAATTGAGCAATACTGTGAAACAAAAATTAGACAACGGCACGGGACATAATAAATAGAGAGGAGCTCAGTGTCTGGGTGGGGCTGCTTAGGAGCTGTCATCTTTAATTACCTCGGCTAAGCACAGAACAATGCTGTTGCTGATTTAGTAACGATTTACCGTTAAGCCAAACACAAAGCAAATATCTCTATATAGACAATATCCTGTGATCCCTTTCCAACTGTGTAATACCACAGGGACATAAAGAAAACTAGAGGTAGCACGCAATCAAAACTGAAAAACAACACCGGCAATTATTGCCGCGGCGGCATAATCCTTACAAGCAGCCATTCGATGGTGATGAGGCTATGATTGTTTTACAATCTCAAGATGCTTTGAAAAAGCTGCTAATGTCACCGCTTTAAATATTTGACTTGGCACCCTTTCCTCTTTTCTGACTCCTCTTGTGGCATTAGCATATCAGTTAGGAGGTAGCGAGAGAGAGAGAGAGAGAGAGAGAGAGAGAGAGAAAGAGAGACAGAGGGGGAAAGAAAAACAGTATTTTGGCCTGATAGGCTGCACGGCCAAATCAGATGATCAATCACATTGACAGACCTGAAATAAACAGAATGGAACCAAGACGTGACAGCCTGTTTGTGAGCCGAGCTGTTTCTCTCCCCGATGCCTATCACCGCTGTTTAATCTGTCACTGCGTTTCTTTACTTTCTTTTCCCCGTCTTGTCTTTCACTCACCCGGCGTCTCTTCCGTACGAGGCATTTTTCCACCTTACAACAGGTAGGGGGTGAGAGTTGGGATAGAATTTCGACTGTAGTTAAGTTGAGGGGAAGACAGCAGGCTCTTTATTTTTGTTCCCTTTAGGGCAATTTCTGTTAAGATGTGAGGGTCCCAAAAGGCCGTTCTGATTTTATGCCTGCGTATATCATAAAAATACGTTTTTATGTTGCATAGCAGGTGGCACAAAGGTTTCAAGAAGCAGAGATTTGGATAAAGAAAGCATTAAAACCTTGAACTTCGGGAAACATCTTTTTCAAAACGTTGGTTATCAAGGAACATGAAAACTACCCCACCAACAAGTCTAAAAGTCTCCAATGGGAAATGGTTTGATGCTCAAGAAAATGCTAATTTCACAAGCAATCCATTTTGCATAAGTGAAAGTGATATTATACCGATATAACGAACTTTTGACCTGTTGGTTCAGGGTCATTGCTTCCTCACTCTATCCTCCCAGACATTTGTGCAACAACACGCTGAATATCCCTCTTGCTTGTGACCAAAATGTGTCTTGTGAAGTCAGCACGACCTCTGGTGCCGCCATATTTTTTAATCAGTTTATCTTTCCGTATTTGTGGTTGAGGTAATGGAATTCCCTCAAGGCGTTTCTGCTAAATCACGTTCGCAGGAATAATTTTGAACAAGGGGTCGCCGTGACCTTGACGTTTGACCACCAGGATCTAATGAGTTTATCTTAAGACAAAGAGGACGATCCCCTTTCTGAAACAGCTTCGAGAAGGACGGATGCACGACCTGAACAGTGATTCTTTCTCGCCACGTGCAGCATGCGAAGGGGAAGTTTTAATGCCGTGCAATACAGATCGTTGCAAATTGAAATAATAATTATAACAAAAGTAGCTATGGAGGCATGCTGTCCTATTTGGAGGCCGATACCCAAATCTTAGTGTGGATCCTCACGTCGATGCAAGGTCGGGTCAAAGTGTAGGCCAGCTCTGGGGTTTTCGGGGTTCGTGGTTAAGGGCACTTTGCTGGTACGTGTACTGGCTTCACTGGGCAAATATCCAATGTCCTCTGGGGCCTGAAAGCGCATCTCTTGGTGTGCGTGCGTGTGTGCGCGCACTTCTGAATCCGCAGGCTGAGGCCTGGCAGCCCAGAGAGGTATGCGCAGGGTCACTAAGTATGAAAATGTGTGTGGGTGTTTGTGTGTACGAGCGTGGAACGCTGCACTGGGCCGGCTGACTGCTGGGAGTCTCATAAAGCTCTTGGTTTGATGACCAACTGAGCAGTAAATTAATTAATCATCATTTTATGCCTCATCAAGCGCTTTGCCCGCACCTCACCATGGGAGCCCATCCCAATTAGCAAACAGTGAAGCCAATTGTTTTGTTTAGCTTAGATATAAGACAGAGAGAAGGGGAAAAGACTGTCGACGAGGGCACACATGAGACTCGCAGTGTGAACGAAGACTGCAGGTCGCAGAGTTGGAATGAATGTCAACTAAACTTGCGAACGCATGTGGATTAAAATGTGGAACTTTAAAGCGGGTTTCAAATTCCTTTTTCCGTGTTTGTTTCTTTGTGTTCATGCAACGGAGAGCCAGAGAGAGACGGCGAGGGAGCGAGGGAGGGAGGGAGAGAGAGAGAGAGAGAGAGAGAGAGAGAGAGAGAGAATGGAAAGAAGGGCGAAAGCAGGGGAGGGTCTGACAAGCTAATAAATATGTCATCTGTCTGTGTCAAAAGACTACAGGCCTGCAGACCTGTGAGCGGGCCATTGGCCAAGATGTGTAGAGACGGAGAGAGAGAGAGAGAGGGAGGGAGCTTTTACAGCAACATCCTCAATGACCTGCTCAGCCACGGCTTCAGGAGTACTTTATTTACAACCAGGACAAACGGCAAGAATGCAGCTGTTTGATCAAATAGTCATTTAAAATCGAGGTTTAGAATTTGATCGAGCAGCTTTGGCAGTAGTTTGAATACACTACGATTCATACGAAGACTTTTATTAGCGGTGGTAAATGTACGAAAACAGGTCTTAAGATGGCCCTGAGAATCAATGCACCATTAAAACCCTCTAAATTACTGACAAAAACTGGTATCATATTGAATCGTATTCACTTGTTTTAGTTAATTAGTCACAGCAACAACAGGAACCGTAAGCTATGATCACTTTTTTTTCTATTTTTTTAAATTTGATTCAGAATAATAAAGTCCTATCTATTTAGGTAGCTAAGTAGAATAGATTCAAAACATTGTGGTGGTGATGGTGGTGGTGTGTGTTTTTGTGTGTGTGTGTGGGTGGGGACGAGATCTTCCTATTGAGATATTCGATCGCATTGTTCCAACAAAAAAAAGTTGGACCTGTCATGTCAAGGCTTGTCCTGACACACCGGGGCACTTCCAAGAGCACCGTAAGATGACAACACATCATTTTATCACCGAGTGTGCAAGCTGGTGCCACTGGTCCCAGGCCGATGTCAGGGAAGGGCCCCGTGTAGAAAAGCCCGATTGTCACTACACATTTTAGTAATGGGTGACAGAAAGGCAGACAGGATGACATTGTGGCAGTGCAGCCAGGAGGAAGCCAACAGCCATGCCAGGGGCAGGGACGGAGGGATGGATAAGCAGATGTTGTTCATCACCCAGGGATGGTGGGGGAAGCCGGTGTGTGGGCTTCTGTGTGTATGTGTGCATGTATGTTTGAAGAGTTACAGTGTGGACTTGGAAAATAATTGTGTATGAGTGAACATGCGCGGAAGAACTTTTTTTTTCTCTTTTGTGTGTGTGTCTGTGTGTGTGTGTGTGTGTGTGTGTGTGTGTGTGTGTGTGTGTGCGCGGGTCCGTGCACATCGGTGTGTAACTGCGCACGCTACACTGTACGATGGAGTGTGTATTCCGACATCCACATTAGGCTTGAGGGAGAGGCACCTACAAAAGGCATCTGGCAAGGAGAGCCAAAAACAAAGGTAACCTTGCCTCTAGAAATGTACTCTGTGTACACCCACTGAATTGGAGAAGAGTCCTGTGTGCGTGTGTGTGTGTATGTGTGTGTGTGTGCGCGTCTGTGTGTGTGGGTGTTTGTATGTGTGTGTGTGTGTGTCTGTGTGTGTGTCTTTGAGCGAATATTGCGTGTTTATGGACTTGTGTGTTAGCGTCTATCGCTAATGCACCAATGTACATATCCTCGTCATATATTTTTCACATTGAGGAGTACACAAAGTGCCGTCACTCTGTTTTGTCACAAACCTAGGATGAATTATCTTTTTATGTCAGGATGCAGGATGAATATAAGATAGAGTTACACCATTATATTTCCATCAGAAGCAAAGGATACACAACACCAAGCGATAGAAAAATAAATAAATAAATACAGGCAAAAGAAAAGCCTCACAGTTGCACGGTAAATTGTGCTTCCTGTTGAACAGATTCCTGTTGTTGTACATTCAGGTCGCTTAATCAGTACATGCTGTTAACGGTATAATTCAGATAAACACAGTGTTATTTGCTTTTCTCTTTCTTTCTTTTTTGCCTTTTACCCAACCTTTCGAGAACCCTGTGTGCAGCGGGAGAAACGCGTGAAGATCACACATTAGCTTTTTTTTGACCGAGCTGAAATATCCGTCTTTTCTAATGAGCTTTATCAAGGCGCTGGTTTTTGATGAACGCCTTCAAATGATTTTGGAAGGCAATCACTGTAAATGCACCGTATGAAGTTTGAGTTGTGATCATCTCGAGCACATCAGACCAAGTTTCAAAATGGTGCAATTAACCTCAGACTCGATGTCAGACTCATTTGTCCTCCCCGTCTTTGAGAGGTGTACCGTGACCCCCCCCCCATCAAAACTCCAACATTACTGGACTACTTCAAAAAGGAGATCTACGGATGATCAGCTGGCATCAGTGAAACATTTCGAGAAATATGGCAAAAGAAAGGATGCTCGACACTTCACTAATTGGCCATTTCTGATTTCAAAGAGCCACGCTCGAGCTCGCCCTACTCACTTTCCTCTCTCAAGGCTTCTGATTGACAGGCGGTTCAAGATCGAAGTGTGGGAACCGCTCCTCCCACATCCTTTTCATGTTTCTGTTATCGCCATGAGATTTCCCTGCTGTTAGAGATAAATTTTACTGTGAAGGGGGGGGGGGAGTATCTCCAGCATCTGAGCTTATCTTTCCATCAAATATCCTGCAGAAGGGGTGTTTGGTGGTGGAGTGTGTGCAGGTGGGGAGGTTATCAAACTCTGGGTGTGAGGCAATGTTCAACACAGTCAAGTTACCCTGATGCCCCTGTGTAGCGATTTGTCAAAATGAACGGTGGTCAAGAATCTTATGAATAACTCCATGTGGCGTTTGCCTCCTCCAGTCCGTGCTCACCTCCGCTCCTCTGTCCCTTTCCCGAGCCGCTCTGACGTCACTCGCCCTTATTTTTCCTGTGTAATTCTATTATCTCGGGATTGTGTTACAAGCCAGTTCTTAATTTCTTAATGTTTTCATGTCTTCTGTCTGAGACCAGATGCTGTTCTGAATTTTACAGTTATTTAGTCCATCAAATTATTTTTTAATGAATTCAATCAATATTTCATTTAACTGTCTTTATCTATCAAAGGGAGGGTTTCTCTTTCTTCTCTTGCCAGGACTCTGTAGTGGTTTTAAATACTTCTCAATGAAATGCGTCGAATTCCCTCGCAGGCAAAAAGCACCATCTCAGCTGCAGGGCTTTGATAAATCACCGACCAGGTGCTGCTCCAATTTGTCTTCATCATTAATTTTTACTGGGCTGTAACCTATCTGTCATTGAGCAGAACCCCTAAGCAGAGGTTTTGATGTGTTCACGTGTGTGGACTTATACAGCTTGCACTTGCTCAAACCCTCCATTAATTGAAAGAGCCCGAGGCAGTGGGAAGAAATTTGAACTAGAAACACATTTGAATGTGTTTGTCTAATCGTGTGTGTTTGTGTGTGTGTGTGTGTTTGCTTGCATGTTCATCAATGTGAGTTACATCAGCAAAGTGTAAGAGTCTCATTTTTACTGCATATGATCAAGTGACTACTTGATCAGATTTGAAGCATCTGGCTGATAAGCTGTGTGCGTTTGTGTGTGTGTGTGTGTGTGTATGAGCAAGGGAGAGAGAGAGGGAAAACAAAAGAGGCAGGGACACCATTGTGTGTTTTATGTTTAAATTACAAACCTGACATGCAGGATTCCCCCTTGTTTCAGACTTTAATGTGTTACGTATGATGTGCAGACAACCATAATATACAATGTGTGTGTGTGTAAATCGTCTCCACTTATATAATGCTTTCATCAACTTGCGGTTTCAGAGCCTTTTCCACTGGACCACACACACACACACACACACACACACACACACACACTGCAGAGCTTCCACGCAAGGCGACAACCAGTGTCTTGCTTACAGACACTTCAGCACGCAGACAGGAAGAGCTGGGAATGGAACTGCCAACCTTCCTATTGGCTACACCGCGTTTGCGCACGTACGCATGTTTCACTGGTGAATGAATGGCACACTCCATCTGCAAAAAGAAAAGCCCCTGTGTGGTGAAGAAGCTGCAAATAGCTTGGCATTTTCAAAAAACAAAGGAGGGAGCCCATATATTGTAAAGCAAGCCTTTACATATTAGGCCTTAGTAAGACAGGGAACCTTATCATTTATGAAACTAGTTTCGCTAAACTGAAAATGAACTGAAAATAACGCTAAAATGCTGAGCGAGGCCAAAAGACTGAAAAGTGTTTTTGAAAAATTGCTTCTTTCTTGAGTCTCAGTTGGAAGACAGCAAAAATGATCCATTGACTTCTTGGTGAAAATTGTAAGTCCAAAAAAATCTTGCTTTTCTGCGGAAACTTGTACAATATGTTCGCATTATTGCCAGACTGTAAGTGGTGTATACTATCTTGGCAGGGGATGTGTTCATTTCAATCTTTCACCTGCTTAACCCAATTTATGTGAGTGGGCCATAAATATTCAAAAGGAAAAACACTGTGGCGTTGGGTGGTTTGATGATCAAAGCTGAATGCCGAAGACAGGAATTTCAATTATATATTATACATGCAAACATTATCAAAGAGGTGACGCGGAGATATATGATGAACTTAAACAAAGGCATTCTTCCAGCATTTGGTTAATCAGCGGTGACGGTTAATGAAGTTTTAATTTACACCTAATCAGATCTTGTAAGCCATGCCCAGTCGCTTCGGCCTGCACAGAGAGGCAGAGGGGCCAAAACACCGGCTCCTCGGAGACCACCACTCTACTCACATTAGTGTTCGGAAGTCTTGGCTCTTCCTTGTTGGCACCGGGTCCGTCCAATATATTCTTCGAGCAAGTCAGCGAGTAATTCAAATGTTGTTTTTATGTCACATACCGTTACACTGTTAACAAATGAGACTGACAGCTAAATTGGGGGAAAAAAAGGAGGGAGGCGCCATCGAGCCATCGGTTGGATTTGGAACTTCAAATGTTTGCACTAAAACCAGATGGAGCACAAATAATTTATGGGCTTATACTTTACACGCATTATTCTCCTGATGTTTGACAGTTGATATCGGACCATCAAAGACACGGTAGAAGGGGAAAAGCTTAGTTTCATTAAAATGCTGTACAAATAAAATCTTGCTACACAATTCATTTGTGCATTTCTACACAAATTAGTGTAGGTTACGTGTATGTGGAACAGTCCTGGCTAGATTTGATTTGTGGTTTTTACATCACAATCGTGCGTTATTTACGTTTTAGACTTTTTGCAAACCTTGGAAAATATTCCAATCATTTGGCAAAATCACGATACGAAAGATAAAACTTAATAAATGTTAACAAATACTTCTCGGGAGTAGTGGAAGAGGTCTTGCTTTATTTATGCGACATGTCAAACCCCCTCTCCGTGCAAGTCTTCGCACACTAAGCTTCCTCCCCAAATATACACTGATATTCCTTCCGTAAGAGTTGTTGGTCTCCACTTCCTCCAGAGTGAACACTATGGATCCTTCAGAATACCTTGACGGCTGCGGACGTTTCCCGAGACTGAAATTTGCTTTTGGCTCTTTGAAGTGAATATCTTTTTTTTTTTTTTTTTTCTGTCCACTGACTTCTAAAGCCGTCGTAAGAAAGAAAGTAAAAAGGGGTGTTTGTTTCTTCTGGCTGGCGTATTAACGAAGCTAGTTCTTTTGATTTTTAGACACGACGCACACACATATCCATATATCAAACGTTAATTATCTCCTCTCGGTCAGCACCTACGATCGTTACCACTGACACCTCATTTGCTTGGGGGAAAAAAAAAAAACAATAATATGGGCGAGTATTTTCCTCTCCACAGCATGTTTGTGATTGAAAAGTCTTCATTTGGCACGGCAAACACTTTATGGTGCGGAGCAATCAAACTAAGAAAGAGCGAGGGGAAGTCAGGTAAAGGCTTCTCATCTGAGTTTGCATTTCCAGAGATCGTTCCACGGGCCCATTAGGCGCAGCACACCATTGTGCTTTGTATGTGTGCGAAGTGATATCTGATTCAAACCTAAGTGGAAACCCGGGACTCGACTCTCGGTGACCCGACAGGCCCGAAAACACTATCTTCCATTTCATGTTACCATGTTATATTCCACCGCAGCGGGTGTATGTGAGCAGAACTATTGCAGCAAAGGCAGCCGATTAATGGTGTTTACATTTTGCAGGACAAATACGAAAACAGCTGCCCTATTTTCAATATCTGCTTCATTTATTTCTTTTTTATCTTATTTTTTTGTATCACATAGAATGTTTTGTTAAGCAAAACATCGAAAGACCAGTGACATGGTTTTACATTTTAGAGGTGAAATTTCACAGCTTATTATATCTGTATGTGTGTGTGTGGGTGTGGGTGTGTGTGTGTGTGCAGTGCGTGCAGAAAAAAAAGGGCTTAATCACAAGTCTATGTTTTGAATGGTGTTGTACAAAACTAGCTTTACCAAAATAGAAATTCTGCTCTGTGGCACCAACCTAGTTCATTGCATTCTGATCTATAGAACAACCCCCCCTTCCCCGCAGCACACCTATACTTGGATCGGAGTATGTATATGCGCCTGATATTTGATCCCCTCTGTGATCTCTGCCACTTGATGTGGGTCTCCTCTAAAGTGTGATGCAGTTGATCATATAAGTCAAAGCCCTCAGAGGCCAAATGTCCGAACCGCATACTTTCTCATGAGAGAGAGAACTCAATCTGTGTGTAGTGTGAAATCTACAATATGTCATAGCAGCCCCCATCAGCTGTGCTCTTCATTCACATACTGTATTGTTGACGCAAAATAAAGATGGTTTAGTTTCCCTCTTAAAGCAAAGTGGAGGAGAGCAGCCGGATTCGATTACCGCCGAGATAATGTCAATAGCGCAATGTGTTCTCGAGAAATCTTTAAGATGTGCGTTGGTGGTGGAGAGCAGTTATTTCATCTGAAATCAAATAAAAAATAGGACCCTACAAAGTTGCCAGCGGAAGGACGGGGACTCTAAAATGCAGATCACTTTTTGTTTCCCTGGCTTTCCCTCGGGTTTCTACATCTGCTACCCTTTCAGACTATTTTCCCAAAGTTATGTCAACATTTCTTGCAAGAATCATCTCTTTCTGGCACACTTGCTTTTGTGCAAGGCTGCAAAGCGGTTGAATACCTGTCACTTTTACTAAATTTACTGACGCTGGCCTTTTCGCTGTCACTGATAGAAGGTCATGGTTTCGTGTTCATTTCTTTTTCCTTTTTTTCGTAGCTTTGACTCTGTCGGAATTGCATAACAGATGCTCGCTCTGCTGCGACTAAACGTCGCTCTATTGAAAATTGTACTGATTCAAGTAACATAAGCTGAGCATGCAATCACTTGTTTTTCATCAGAAGACAAGACCCCGCACCACTGTGTCACAAAATTAAGCCCGAGCGAACGCCTTATTAAACAAAGACGAACACTGACTGAAACATGAAATCGGTTAATTTGAGAGTCACGGAGGAGTCTCGCTGTGTCTCGCAACATTTTGCCTCTAAAAAAAGCCGACCTATGCTCGGTCCAACAAACCTGAAGCCCCAAGAGTTTATCTTTGGACAATAAATATGGCATAAATGCGGTGGAGTGTCCGAGCTCACTCCCTCTCCCTTTCTCTCTTCGACTTTTTGCTCATCCAAACAGAAGTAACAATAACTGCCAGCAACACATTTTGACATCTGCTGTTGGTGGCAGTATTTCATGACAAACATCCACACTCTCTGTCTACATCCACATTTGACACAAATGTGTAGCCGTCATCACCCCTTCCACAAAGCAGCTACAGACCGGTAAGCCGCAAATCCTATTTTTGACCGCGGCAGATAATTCTTGCAAAAACCAGAGAGTCAATATTTTATCACAGGGGTACAGCAAACACATGCAGATGCATTGTTGGTATGTTTTCCCCTTAAATATTGATTCCTAAGCCACTCTGCGGCCATCTGGTCTGTGGAGCATATTCTGCATAAAACACACGCACATGCACACGCTTACTCACAGGTGCATGCAAGTGGACACACACACACACACACACATACACACACACACACACACACACACACACACACACACACACACACACACATACACACATACTACCCTTGCAAATGTATCTGTCTCTCCAACACACACACTGACGTATAAATGGGAGCACACGCGGTGTCACTTGGACATCATTCTGTCTTGCGAGCACGGATAAAGACACTCCGGCAGACTTAAGCCCTCCATACAGATGTTGCACAGGCATTGAGAGCATTTTTTTCCCCTCCTCAAAAAAGGGGGGAAAGAAAATTCATGAAAGGAAGTCCAATTTCTTTTGTCGTGGGCTCTAAATGAATTTTGCATGTGTGCTCGAAACCACATTCACATCGCCTTCGACAATGGCTCCGTTCCACTCATTTCCATCTTTCTGCGTGCGTTGCTGCTTAGGTGGCCCGTGGACAGTTTCAAGTTGCGGATGTTACCACGGCGCCTCCCTCCTGTTCAAGCACTTTTTTTTTCATCAGCATAATTGTATTAGAATGCACCTCCAGTTCTCTGTTACAGAAAGATGTAAGCCGCTTCGCTTGCTTGTGGAGGGATCAACAGTTTCTCTTTTAAAGGCTTGCAAAGCTGTGTGTTTGTATATAGCCAGGGTGCTGGCAAAACTGTGTACCCCCTCTACACTCCTCAGTTCTCTTTCTCTCTCTCACACACACACACAAACACACACGTACGCACACAATCATACACTAAAAGCAGAACCTCCTCTGTGTAGTGTGATTAGGCATAGCTGTTGCTGAATTGTGCTGAGCACAGCCAGAGCATTGCTGGGTATTGGGTTGCCCTGCCTCTACAGAAAAAAGAGAACACACACACACACAGGCACACATGGAGGCACGCACGCACACACACATGCAGAGCCTGTCTGTCTCCACCTTGTCTTTAGCCAGTCGCCAAGAGGCAGCTGGCCTGAATATCTGAGTGCCTTTAATGAATTAAAATCTTTTGGGTGTGACTATTCAGTGATTAAATGCAATAAGACTAATATTCCTGGGTGAGTTGGGAGTCGAAAGAGGATTGTCCTCGGAGAGGGAGAGATGGAAGAAGACAGCGAGAGGAGGAAGTGTGTGTTTGGCTCAAAGTGTGTGCTCCCTCTCCTCCTTCCCCCTCCTCACCTCTTGGGGAATAACCCTATTTAGAGCAGAGGAAGAGTACAGTTGGAGCTTTCGAAGAGGGAAGGGAGGGAGGGAGAAACATTTGCTGGTGGGTGGTGGAAGTCTTTGTGTGTGTGTGTGTGTGTGTGTGTGTGTGTGTGTGTGTGTGTGTGTGTGTGTGTGTGTGTGTGTGTGTGTGTGTGTGTGTGTGTGTGTGTGTGGGGGGGGGGTGTTTGAATAATATTTTTCT
>CAAKHD010011226.1:234001-247147 GCA_901007705.1 Fistularia tabacaria | reverse complement strand
AACAACCGGCAGGACACAGCCGTCAGATCTCATCCCCCCCGCCGCTCTGAGAAGAGTTTTTCGCCAAAAACAGCTTTGCCTCCCTGTTAGGAAAAAAACGCACATGTGGTTTGTGACCTTAGATATGTCAACATGACCTATGACCTTTTCGTAGGCTTGGTTCCAAAATTCAGTGCCGCGGTTGAGATATCGTCTGGCAGAGAGGTTTAATATTAAAAACCGGTCTGCCCATCTGAGGGGAGGTTAAAAACAAACACAATCCAAATCTGAGATTAATTTTTCCTATAATCCACCTGATTTATTGTTCTATTGATGAATCTGGATCACAAGTATATCATTTAACGGGACAGGAATAACATTATTGTTACCATTTTTCAGGTGAGAGAAAACACAGCTGCGGTAAAACTAAGTAAATAAACCTGCTGGAAGCTGGTCGTTTCTTATAGAAAGCGCCTGATCGCACCACGTGACCGGTAACCTCTTGGCAGGAACTTTATATTATTCAGTGACGGCAGCAAACGGGAACGAAGCTGCGTTCCATTTAAATCTCATTTTTGCAAGCAGATGTTGCCTCCCGTGGGGTTTAAACAGGGTTTAAGAGGCACGGCGTCCTCCCCTCTAATTCTTCACCCCATTGTGTCACTACACCGGCGTAAGCGTGTATCTGTGCAGGCCAGTTTATCCCGACGCAGGACTCGAACCCGGCGAACACGCTGCGGCAGGCCAACGTGCCACGAAGGCCAAAGCCTGCGAGGCGCTGACATGCTGCTAGGTGTTTGAACCTGCTGGCGGCATAAACATTTGCTGTTGTTTTTGTCGCACCTGAGGGGGCCGCTGCTCTTTTTACAAGCCGGGTTTATTCTCGAGCATCGGTCAGCCCGCGGTGCGCGGAAGCATTTATGCTACTAAATATTCAGGGGGGTTAGAGATTACACCGGCCGCCTCTGTTGTTCTTCATCGCCCCGACACACGAGTCACGCCTCAGGTTCGATTTGCTCCCAAATGTATGAATCTGCCCTCAAGTGTAAAGGTATTTTGCCCATTGTGCGTCCACGTTTGCAACACGACCCGCCTCCCCTCTGGTGTGTCTGCAAGCGTGCAGAAAAACAATGGTAGACCAACAACGCACACACACAAACACTCCTGGTGAGCGAGAGCATGATCATGACACCTTTTAATATTCATGCGGAGTCGAAGTGTGAGCTAGCATGGCAAGACTTCTGAGCCTCTGCATGATTTAGAGGAGACGATGTTGGTATTATTTTCCTCCGTGACCTGTGGCGTCGGGTGCACCTGGCGGCGGAAGCAGGGCGCGGCGCGAGGTGCCGATTCGCTCTGAATAAATACGACGCGACTCTTCCGATGTAAATATCACGGGACGTTGGAGACGCCTCGACATATGCGTCTTCTGACAATTAATTTGAAGCTTTTTTAGCTGAGTGCGTCCCTGCTGTTTCTTCAGGTCTCCTCCTCCTCTTCTTCTCCTTTCGAATCATCGTCCTCCATCTAACCCTCTCCTGTGCATCCCCTTATCTCACTCCGACTAACCTCCTGTCCTCCATTAATCTACTCCATGGTCATCCTCCCAGACCTCCTGCCTGGCAGCCTCAGCCTCAGCATCCTTCCGCTCAGATCTTCACCAACCCTCCTCGGTCCACGTTCACCCCATCTCAGTCTGGCTTTGGAAGTAGCAAACCTTTTCTAGATCAGCGAATAGATTCAGAGTAGGAATCCATACCTTATCAACACCTGCAAGGTTCAACCGTTTGATCATCGAAAAGAGGTCAAGTGAAAAGACAAGCAGCTCCCTCGTTCTCGAACGGCTAAATGCCAACATCTGGCTCCTTGTTACAATATGGAACGGCACTTACAGCTGCTGGATTTGTTTCATCGTTGTCTTTCTGGACTTCAGTTGGTAATTCTCATAAGGTGAAGCTATTTGTGGCGCCCCCTGTAGGCCCTGACCTTCTACTATTGAGAAGAGAGTGGGCTACGTTCCGCAACGATCCGTCGCGCCAATCGATTGGTCGATTTATCCAACGTGGACTCAGATGAACATTTTTCCCCTGGATTTGACGTGCGGTCGGGTGTTGACTCTCTGCTAAGAAATGCTGCTATCTTCCGCAGCAAAGTCAGCACTCGCCACTTGTGCGCTAGCTCCAACATGTTTAGCATTGATATGCTAACAGTGGAGGTGCTCCTGCGATACGCAAACTCCTTCCCAAATAAAATGCAAAGAATAGCCTTTTGTTTCCACTTCCATCAGGAAATTTCTTATGTCTGAATTCCATCTGCCTTGTCCATCATGCTAATACATGCGGTGCATCGGTGTAATCTGTCCCCCAGGAACTCGTGCACTGGGAAACGTTCTGCAGTACAAATTAAAGTGCGATTAAAATGCATACATTTTCTTCAGGCGTTATTTTTTCAGCAGTTAATTCGCAATGAGCGTGTTTAAGTCCCAGCTCTGGTAATTATGCTTTATTTATATCTGTTCTCACTGAAGCGCTCTTCTCGTCGATGGAGATGTATTGATAACGCGCAAATTCTGCCTTGACTCTGCCTGCCGAAGCTACACGGTACTGTTCTTCTGCATCATTCTGTTAGAACGCGAGCGTCGATTCTCCACCCTATCCCATTTCCACCGAGCCAAGGTCAGCACACCTGGTGCTGCCTCTGCCCACCCGCAGACAAATAAATAAGTGAGTAGAGCGGGCAGATGCTGGTACAGATCAATTAAACATGTGATTCAGATAGAGTGGGTGATGACACGTGCCGTTCAATGGAGACTGAGAGAAGGGCAATTTGGCTTGACGCGAGATTGATAACGTGCCACAGGAGAAGTGGCAGCCTATCAATCAGAGCCTTCGCACCTCCGGCCCCGATGCCGGTAAAATAAAGATATTGGAGTTTTACTCAGAGTTGCGAGGGACCGTCCCACCCGGCTGACCGTCCAACGACTGCGTATCATTAAGGCTGTGGCGGTAAAGAGAAGGCCGGCACGTTCCTCGCCGCCTTACACCAGCGTTTATTAGGCCCGGCACGCTGAAAGTTTAATGCTTCCCTTGCAAAGAAAATGACACATCATTTCCTCCCCGGTTCGAACGGCGGAACACCGAGAAGATGAACAGTTTAAAAAAACATGAATTTAGTCCGGAATAATCGTAATTTAATGACAAATTCTACACCGTATTACTCAACAAGGGCCATTAGAGGTTGATGGATGTGATTGGAGTCGGTGATGGCTGCGGATTAAGGTTCATGAGTTTCTATCTAGTTCTGAGGGTTTGCAGCCATTTTCACGGAGTTGGTGCTTCAGCGCCGCAATACTGATGTCTCTCGCTTTTAACCTCGTCCGACGCGGCGTTTAAATTCGGCGGTAGTGCAGTGTTTGGCGCTTCCACCTCTCAGCAAGAAGGTCCCGGGTTGGATTCTGATCGGGGGGGGGGGCTTTCTGTGTTACGCGTGAATGAGAAAGAATGCTTGTATGTCTCTCTCACTCACTGACAGCAGGGATTGGGTCCCGCAGTCCCATGACCCCGAGTGCGGGTTGGGCGGTATAGATATTGAATGAATGAACGAACGGACTTTGGGAGCGTGTCACTGGGACGACGGGGTTCAGCGGTTGTAAAAGCTCAACAGGCAGCTTCTTTTTGTGTAACGCTGTTGAACCCTCATCGATCCGTCGATGAAAAGCGTCTATGCCGCCTTTGTTTTTATTTTAGCCCCGTCTCGCCCCCCGACCCACAATACCCACAAAGAAAACGCTAAAGTTCAGACACGGCTCGGAAACGGCGTGTTGCGTTTTTGAAATGTCACGTTTTATCCGTCACGGGGTCACATCTCTATTAGATTTCCTGCTGCGGGGGGGATTTTCTTCACACCTGGAAACATGTTTCAGCGCCTCGAGCTTCACGCTGCCGGAACAACAAAGTATTTAATGAGGACGCCCTTTAAGACTAACAGGATTCTTTGACAATGAAGGAAAATCCCGGAACAGACCCTTCACCTGCAACATGACCTTTTTATTCAATATGGAGAATTCCATATCACTGGCCAAGAATCCAAGAACCCACTTTCACCTCCTGAACTCAACTTCTGCTTGTTTCCGAAAAAAACACAAGCAAGGAGTCGAGTGGGATGTATGGCGGGGGTTATTGGACACGTGGCCACCTGATGGCGGATAACAAGAGTTAAACAACGCTTTGTCTTGACCTGGGAGATCCTCTGCTGCGGCTCCGAGGACCCCTGACGCTGTAATGAGAGTGACAGGAAGCAGGGCCCCGCGGCATATTTATGGCCGCATTTGTCAAACTAACGAGTGCCGGGGCCATTAGCAATAATCGCGGCCAACGGCACTGAATCGCTGACCCGATGGCGAAAGCAGCGGTGATGTTACATTAGCGTTTGATTTAATAAGAAAGACTGTTGAGAGTGTTGCCATGTGCCAATTACTTCAAGCCCCGCTGGTCAGCTCACTGTAATTTAAGGTAATTTTACAGCCTGTGGGGACGATCAGGAAGTGCAAACTACCGTCGGACGGATCCCTAGATTACAGTCCCCCTCCATGCAATTCACTTTCATTTACTTGTTTTGTGTCCCAAATCAAGCTAAGACAAATTGTCATCTGCGATGTAAAGCGCATGAATTAAACTCTGCGGTCTGCCGGCCATTTCTGTCTCCCAAATTGTTGCCTGCGTTCCTATTTTGGCCTCCATCTGTCCTGCCCTGACATTCCACGCCCACGTTGCATGTGAGTGTTCCTTCCCCTTTCGGGGGGAGAAAAGAAAACAGGGTGAATATTAGCACATTTATTATGATAATAATAAAAATGATCATATATTTTACATCTAGGCGCCTTTCTCAACCCATGTCACCTTACAAAAAGTTAAAAAGATAAAATACATACAGTTGGAATCAAGATAACAGAGTAGGCAGTTTTGATGGATGGATTTTGAGTTTTGACTCAAACTGGGGGAGAGTAATTTTTTACATCGGGGAGGAGTGAGTTCCAGAGCTAATACAAAGGCAGATAGACGGAATAACATGATGAGTGGCAGAAGATCTGGATTCAGAAGGAAACTAGTGGAGCTGCTGAAGGACCGGGGTGACGGTGTTGTCCTCGGGGGAGGAGCTGGATCTTGTGGAGGGGTTTGTTGGCGAGACTAAAAAGAATGGAATTGCAGTCATTTATCTGGGAGGGGACAAAGCTTTGGACGAGAATGGTTTGGGGCATGTGTAGTGAGGAAAGGGCGCAGTCTATTGATATTGCATGGATAGAAATAAGCTGCCTGGGTGGAATTCTTGACATGGGAGAGGAAATATTATGTACTATCTGGGATGACACGCAGTCTCTTGACATGAGCGAAGGGAGGGACGGAGGAGTTGTCAATGTTGATGGAGAAACTGAGATTTGAGAACAGTGGGGGCAGAACCTCAGTTTTGTTGATGTTCAGTTTGAGAAAGTTGGAGCAGAACCATGATTTGATTTCCATGAGGCACTCAGAAAGGGAGGAAGGTTGAATTATGAAATCGGGTTTGAAGGAGATATGGAGCTCGGTGTCATCAGCGTAATGATGAATGCTGATGTTGTGATTACGGAACAAAATGAATCGATGTGGCACAAGAAATGAGCCCTGGGGCTGGAGATATGAGGCAAACCAGGTGAGGAAGGGTGACTGACGCTGATGAGCAGGTTGAAAATTTAATAAATGATATTTGTCAGACACTTAGAAGTATGACTTGAGAGTGCTCAGTATGTTTCGTGGAGGTAAAAGTAGCATTCAGTAGCTTTCAGTGGCTCATACAGCCCCCTGATGGATGACAGGATCTCAGAGGCAAGAGTCAGTGGATTAATCCACGTCATATTACTGCCCTCACATTCCATCTGGTACAATAAAGTCAGCGGCTTCGAAATAGTTTTCGCCATCCGCGTTCGAGGAGAGGTTCACATGCGCTTAAGGAGGACTTGACCTTGGCCATCAGCGTTCCCTGATCCTCACACTCTGCACGTTTCACACGCTCACACGTTTTTACATAAAGAAACACAGATCGTCACGTGTAAGGGAGGATATTTCACATTTTAAATTTCAATCGGCTTCACGGGAAACCGACGCCAGAGTGAGAAAGAGTAAGAAAATGACAGCCCATAAATCACTTTAACATCCACTGCACATATAAAACTGTACTGTTTACGACTGAGACAGCAAGTTTTCTCTCTATTTTCTCCCCCGGAGTCCCCAGTCCTCGCTTCTCTCCAGATCCATGAAACCTGTAACACCTGTGCTCGTCTCACCTCAGCCCAGTGGTCATGCAACGACGAACCCCCCTCTCAAAACAAGTCATTGTAGCCAATCGGATGCCTTTATTTCGATAGATCCTAAAATTCCTTTTTTACATTGCGTGTCTTTTGTCTGATGGGGAATTAAACTGAACACATTTTTTCTCACGACCCCTCGGAAAAGCCTCGTTCTCAGGGTCTCCGGCTGAGAATGTGATATTTGAAGGCGGAGGGAGGATCCCTGATAAAAATGTCTCGCACGCCGAGAGATAAAACTGCCTACTTGTCTCCAGGTCCATTTTCACTTTAAAATGTAGTAAAAGGACAGTGGGTAAACCGTTTATTTCCACAGCTTTGATTGAGAGAGAAGCCTTTCGCTTGGTATATGCGACGTACTGGTCAACAGCAACGGGAAGCCTCGTAACATGGCAGCACTAGACAGCCAGTATTTCGTTCCTACAGCACAACGTAGCGTGATTTTCCCCGCGAGTCAGAACTCCCATACCTCAGAAGAGTCTGACTTACACTTGGGCGTCAATGAAGGGAAAACATGTTTCCAAATAAAAAAACAAATGTAGCACAATCCTATATGATTCCCAATTTGCAAATGTAAACAAAGTCTTCCTCGTTCCTGCGCAAAATTAGTTTCAATGTCAAACACCGCATATCAGAATGATGGAACGAGACCTAAATTTATGGGAGATGGTGATATCACCGTGAAACGCCGTACGTCAAGGATGTCTATGTAGTGGGGCAGCTGTGGGTCAGTTGGTATTTGGTTGGTTTTACCAGGACCCTTTGAACAGCGATCCACGATGAGCCCCCATTTATGTGAGGTCCTGGCTTGGAACATTCAACCAGATGCCATTGGTGTTTTAAAACTTTAATTTAAAAGTCTGGAAAAGGTGCAGTGTTACAATTATAAGGAAAAGGGGGCGGGTTGGCCACTGCTCAAATCAACTGAGGAATAAAACAGTCCTCGTGAGGAGAACGAGCCAATACCTTGGTGTCTGCAGGTAGAACAAAGCAGCCTGAAACAGGGGGAGAAAGTCAGTAACCCCGACGCCCTCACAGTATTTAGCCTCAAACCCACGCGGTAGTTTGGCTCACTCACCAAACAGTATCAGCCTTAACACAGTACTTGGCCTCCAACCACAAAGTATCTGCCTTAATTTGGCTGCAGCTGCTGGAGTGGCAACTGCAGATTCTGCTCGCTGGAACTTTGGCAAACCGTGCTGGCACAGAGAAGCTTTCTCCGCAGACACCCTGGCCTTAGTGCTCTGTCGTACATTCTCCCGTTTGCTCTTTACCCAGTGTTGCCGGGCGAAAGAGGAGCAAAACGAGGCCAGGTGCGCAGCCTCTTAACCTTGCACACCGGCCATCTGATCAGCTTGAGGCTCGCCCTCCACATTGAAACCAACCGCTACCTCACTCTGTGCCATCACTGAGCCCAAGAATTTCAACTCCCAGCAAAAGCAGAACCTCCACTTCCACCATGTTACTCAGAACTAGTGCCTTCAGATCTCATTTAAGGATAGATCTGGGGTAAAGTAAACCAAAGTGGGCTGTTCTTTTAACCGGATCATCCTTCCTGAAGCTGTCCTCCTGGTCAAGGATGGGCCAAAACAACTCCAGGTCAATTGAACCCAGCTGCACTCAATTTACACACCTTCCTTTTTCAAACTCTACCCAATCTAGCTAAACTTACCTAAGATTTATTGGCGAGACCCTTTCAACAGTGATCCAAGACAAGCCCCCATTTATGTTCCATCCCAGCTCAGAGCGGGGAAGGGAAGCGACACAAGACCAGACGTAATTGGTCTTGAATAAAACTATGATAGAAGCCAGCAAAAGAAGGTGCAGAGCTGAACGATAAGGAAAAGGGGGCAGGTTGGCTGCTGCTCAAATCAAATAAAGGAATAAAACCTGAAAGAGAACATCACACTGCCTAGGTGTCCACAGGTAGAATAAAAGGGACCAACCTCACATTACCTGAAACAGAAGGAGCATCAAACACATCATCTCACAGTCTCAGCCATAGCAACGCACAGTTAGGTGACAGACAGTTAGGTTCCTCCTCGGCGTGCTGCACGTCAGCCGCCATCTTGAACGGAAGACGTCAGCACGCGATGATCGGCCACAGTTGACTGACTGGAAACAAAGAACACCTGCATGACAATTTGAGAAACACAGAAAGGGGTCACAGGCGCACATAGAATTCAAAAAACAAGGCAGGTATTTACAGCGCGTTTGGAGTAAAATATTGATCCTGAGTGATCAGTCCCTCCTGGGAAACAAAGACACAACCAAGGAATTGACAAGACATTTGGTCTCTCTTCAGTACAATCCCATGGATGTCCACCAGTAATAAGCTGAAGGCATGTGTGTGCGTGTGTGTGTATGTATGTGTGTTTGTGTGTGTGTGTGTGTTCTTCTTAGGCTAGCGGGGGGGTTTCGACACAGTGAGAAGTGTTTTGGATGTTTATCTCTGCGTTCACGGAGGGCCTGAAAGCAGGGCCCTCCCCTTGGAGGAGAAGCACTTCTTCGATTTAACCAGCCGACTGATTTCCGGGGCCGTCCCAGCGGCCCGTCCTTCTCCAGCTGCTTTCATTTGCATCCCCCCTCCCCCCCATAAACAAACACACACACTCTCCGTCCGCATCCGCGTGCGCTTTAGAAAGAAATTAGCCCGACGTGACAACCGACGAGCCGCTGGGACCCGCCGACCACCGCCGGTCGCCTCGCCTCGCCTCCGAGCAAACTGCCCAAGACTGCCTGCCAGCAGGCTTCCTTCACAGCGGATAAATACACAAACAGGAATTGTTATTATTATTATCGCGTCTCCCATCTCCCAAAACAGGGCAACACAGGAGCCGGGAGCCTGCAAATCTGTCTGTTTGTATACATCACATCAAGAGCAAATATTAATGCTCAATTTCCTAGCAGTGGGCCATCTTGCAACGCCTTTATCCTCCGTAAATAGCAATGTCACGCTAACTCTGGGGAAAGGCGTCAGCGCCAGTGTTATGAATAACTTGATCAAATTACACAGTCGGAGGAAGAGGAGGAGTGTGTGTGTGGGGGGGTTAATCAGGCCGGTGTCGTCGAGCTCGGCGGCGCTGGCGGGGCCCCGGCCGGGGTCGGGCCCTTCAGCCAGACTCCAGCCCGGAACTAAATGAGGCCGTTTTTCGAACGCCACAGGTCGTTCACGCCGCGGCGCCCGGGGATCTGGCGGCTATCACGCGCCAACACAAAGGCGAGCGGCTGAAAAGTTTTCTGGAGATAAGGCGGGTGTTTTGGACCATTTCATACTTTCCCATAATTAAACTTCAACTGAGCCAGGCTGGGAAGCAGGTTCACAGGGAAGTTAATTCTTTATTTTGAATTGTTTCTATGTTGTTTAACTCCCATTCACGGCAGGGCCGGACCGAGACGGGCAAATTACCCAGCTTTTTGCAGGAACGACCTTCGTTTTCCCTCAATTAAACTTTAAAATGATTCATATTTTTTTTAAGTTGATTATTAATTACAGCCCAGTCGACGTCTCCAACTCTCTGGGATTAAGGACTTTGTACCTTCCCTCCATTTATTTTTAAGTATTTTTCAACACAGTCCATTTTTCTACAATTAGCTGACATGCAGTGACACTGGACTTACATCCTTACATGGGACCAAAATATTCAGTATATATATTTTAATTTATCATCCACTCAAACCAAACTGCTCTCAGAGATCGAAAGTAAATGCATTAATCTGCAATATTCCCAAATCCAAATAATACCCTTGTTACTCATCCATTGCCGTGACCTGATATGTACAAGTAAAGTTAAAGTTAAATGCTATCAAAATGAAGCTAATCCATTTAATAATCTTATTTTCTGATGACTGGGTGTTAATAATGAAGGGATCAGGTGTTCTGCACTGGACCTCCAGCGTATCTGTAAGAATGACAGGACAGGAGTTCCAGTTGTGTTTGACACAAAAGGTCCATGTATAGAGTTGCTTCGAATTCCATTTAGGCCATAAAAGGATTTGATTTAATAAAGATGCATTCCGCCAATGTGAAACCGCAAAGGCTTCATAACGGAGCGTTTGTTTTTTGTTCTGTTTTGTATTGTTATTTCTCTCTGATGGAAAAACCCGCACAAAGTTATTATGTTTCAGAAAAAATAATTCCCTCCAAGTATTTTTTTCCTCTACAATGATTCAATTATAAATCCAATGTCTCCCCCCCCTCTTCCCCCGTGCCAAATGTCAAGCTGTGCCGAAGTTATTCCTGACGACACGCGGAATCAGTTGGTTTTGGCCGAAGCGATGCGGAGCGGGGCACGCTGGGATACGGCTGTCCGGGCTGTGCCCCTGCATGCAGATTGAGAAAGATTAGTCATCGAGTGTCTGACCTGAGCCAAGGTGACCAAGGGCAAGTGACTTTATCATTCTCCACCGTGTGTGTGTGTACCGAACCCCACCACCACCATCACCACTATCACCCCCGGCAACAGGCTGAAACCCCTTCCTTCACTGGGAGGGCTGGGAATTCCTGGCATACCTATATTGTTCACGCATTCATTCGTTCATTCATTCTTTATCCATACCACTTCTCCTGCACTCATGGTCACACTGGGGTTGGAGTCTATCCCGGTTGTCTTTTGGCGAGAGGCGGCGTTCACCCCCTGAACGGTCGCCATGCAATTATGTGGCCACATGTAGTCATACAGTTCACTCCCTCATTCACTCCTCATATAGAGACATACAGCCATTCAGTCTCTCATTGACAAGTCATATAGAGACATAATATTTCAAATAATTTCCCAATCCTGGAATCAATAAAGTACATCTCATCTCATCTCTCATCATCTCATAGACCTCCTCGTGTCTGTGGAGGTTCCCAGTCATCCGGGTCCTGGTGTATTCTTGTTGAAATCTTGTTGTCATGGCAGCTGTTCAGTTCTGAGCTGCAGAAGCCTCTGGGATTAGGGGTGAAACATCTACAAGTGAAGAAATTCAAGTCCAGTTGCCACGACAAGAGGATTTCGACAAGAATTCAACATCATTCAACATCATATATAGAGAAATACGACCATTCACTCCCTCATTCACGATTGATGCAGACAATCATTCACTCTTTCATTCACACGTCACGTAGATACACAGCCATTCACCCTCTCATTCACACATATGGACACATTTCAGGTAACCATTGAACCCCCTGCATGTGTTTGGATGTTGGGAGGAAACCGGAGAACCCCGAGGGAGAACCCATCTCCCTACAGAAATGACCCCTCTGTCGGATTCGAACCGGGGCCCTTCTTGCTGTGAGAACCGCCAAAGAGTATAAAAAACACTTTCTCAGGGCTGGAAGCATTTCCAATCTGACCGCTTGTTTGCAAAAGGGAGGGTTTGCTTTGAGCGACAGGAGGAGGGTGGGGAAGAGGTGGCGGGCCGTCAAGACCGGTCTCAAGCCCTGGCGTCATGTTACTTATCTCTCCAGGCTTTCGCTCACTGTCTGAGTTATTTCGCGCTAATCACTCTCATTCAGTCGCCACGGGCGTTGACAGTATGTGACGTCAGCCCCCCTCCCATTTATATGAAATCTGACGACGACGCGCGTGTGTGTGTGTGTGTGATCGTGAATAGATTGAAATATTAATCCTATTCATTTGACTTAAAACACACCTCCAAAGCAAAGCCTGATGTTTGATTAAAACAAAATAGAGAGCGAACAAATATAAAATGAAACAGTGTTTTAGAGATGAGGCAACGTCAATAGCAGAGTGTGTGTGTGTGTGTGTGTGTGTGTGTGTGTGCGTGTGTGTGTGTGTGTGTGTGATTGTAATTAATCTTTAAACCACTAAACACATCACTGGATGAGAATTATCTTGATTTATTCCCTGTTATCTTTAAAAGAAAACTAAAGTAGGTTTTCCATGATCCAGCCAGTTACTTTATCCTGACATCTTTTTTTTTCATTTTATGTTGTTACCATGGGTTACGAGCCACACCTGAGCCTCCTCCCACTGTCACTTTCTCTCACTAGAGTAAAGGTGTGGGGCGAAATTGTGAAAATGTCCCAATTAGGATCTTTTTTTCTCAGTCCGCGGTTGATTTTTAGATTCAATTTCTTCTTTTTAATCATAATCCCCGCTGATGGCATTATCCGGAGTGATGTCACATGCAGGCGAGGAGGACCGTGCACGCAGTGTTTACAAGCCATCCACTGCAAGCTGACACTCACATTTGACTTGTCCACCTGACGATCCATTTCAGCCGTTTGTCAGCTGAGTGTGTGCGCGTCCGTGTGTGTGGTCCGTCGCCTCACATTTAACACGAGGTTTATGTTCACACACTGGCGAGACAGTCTCGGTGATTTACTCTGCCCTTATTGTTCAGCTGGAGACCTCTGAAGGCGTCTTCATCACATCCGCTCATAGTAAACCCTCCTCCGCTTTGACCTCCTGACCTTCGCACTCGGCCGGCTCTGATACGGTCGCCCGGGAGGGGCAGGGGAAGACGGATGGAGTCGTATAAAGACTTCCTTCCCTGCTCATTGTTTCAGACGCCGTCACCATCTCGCTCCTCATTGTTATTCATGGGCCTCCTCGCCGCGTGAGAGTGTATTTTATTATGGCGCCACCCCCCCCTCCGCCACCACCACCACTGTATGATGAAGTGGCGTAGCCTGAAGTCAAGTTCAAAGATCCCTTTGCCCGACTGTTATTTCTATACGATGAAATGAGTTGGTGTGACTCGCCTTTCTCTCCTCGCAACTTGCGGGACGACTTGTTGCCCCGGCAAAAAAAAAAAAAAAAAAAGACGCTGGCTTTTCGAAAGCAACATAAGACGGGCAAGAAATTATTTTTAACAAG
>CAAKHD010011226.1:195257-224330 GCA_901007705.1 Fistularia tabacaria | reverse complement strand
AACCCACACATGTTTTCTCCCACGTTTTTCCCCCCCTTGTTGGTATTGGCCCCCCCTTCCGGACCCCCCCCCCCCCCCGCCCCAACCGCCCTCCTGGCTCCATTTAGGACCGTTGTTTTGATTCCTCCCGATGAAATATCACTCCGTCATTAAAGAGCAGGGAGTGTATTCCCTCTCTAACCTTTCCCTGTCAGTCAAGAAAACAAATGACCCAGAGGAAGAATTAATTCATCATTTGCCGCGCCACAATTGACCGCGAGACGCTTCACCACCTCCATCCTGATCCCCCCTCCTCCCCCGGACCGGTGGAGGAAAAGAGTAATTTGCAAAACACAATAGTTCTTGCACAATTAGAAACGTCAAATAAGCTGTGCGGTATTAAAGTAAGAGACGGATTTGTCTGGGACGGAGGTTGTATTTACCGTGCCGTCTTGGCCTGGAACCTGGGAAACCAAATGTTTTCAAACATCCTCGGGGGGTCCGACAGTACCGGGAAGTTGTGATTAAAAACAATTTTATCAACTGTCCCATTAATATTTTTAAACCTTAAAAAAATAACGGCCCTCGGTAGGTTTGAGTGTTTACAGTGGGTGAAACGGATTTACTGGAACATTTCAATAGGGGGCGGGGGGGACGGTGGCACAGAGGCTAGCACTGCTTACAATGAGAAGGTCCCTGGTTGGATTCTGACACGGGGCCTTTCTGTTTGGAGTCTCCATGTTCTCCCCCTTGTCTGCATTGGTTTTTCCCAGGTTTTCTGGGTTCCTCACAGTCCAAAAACATGCAGGAGAAACACAGCCTACATTTGTGAATGAGAGGGTGAATGGTTGCATGTCTCTATATGTGGCCCTGAGATCGACTGGCAATCGGTCCGGGAGGAAACCCCGCCTCTCGCCCAATGGCAGGATAGGCTCCAGCACCCCTGCTGTAGAAAGGGGATGAATGAATGAATTTTGAGGGAAATAATTGTTAGTGTATCATACCTGGCCGCAAATAGAGAACCGTCTTGAAATGGGATGATTTCAAATACAGCAGGACAGTCTGTTTCCGCAGCGACAGCTCCGTCATGCTGCTGTTCATACACTTCATCGAGGTAAAAAGTGACAGAATGGGAAGATTATTTGAAAGAATTAAGGAAAATAACACAGAATGATGGATAACTATGTAATTTAACTGTTTCTTTAAAGCAATTGATAGGTTAGATACTGCAAATGTCATCGGCCGCGACAACCCGGTGGGTTTCTCCGGATCGGTTCAAACACTCTGAGCTTTATTTCACGCGCTGCTAGTTTGATGACTGATATTTGACATGGAGATGATCATCTTCCAAATGTAACTCACTGTCAGAAGTTGGGATCGTATATTTTATCAGCATGTCGTGAATGACTGCTGACATGTCCCCGATCACCTGTGATGACATTTATTACGAGTGAATAAGACAGGAGCTAAGTGTTTATGAATGTGTGTGTGTGTGTGTATGTGTGTGTGTGTGTGTGTGTGTGTGTGTGTGTGTGTGTGTGTGTGTGTGTGTGTAGGTGTGTAGGTGCGTGTATGTGTATGTCTGTCCGTCAGTGTGCTCGAGGTGTGGCAGTGGTTGGCCTTTAAATAATGTTGTCTGTTCAAGGTCAGAGGTGGCACGTCAGAGAGGCCCCGCAACTGATTGATCATATGATCGGCAGCCAATACAACTCATTGATCTGCAGCATGTGACGACTCATCCATCGTCCATTCCTCTACCTGGCGGTTTATCATCCATCCATCCCCACTCGTGACAAGACCAGTCTCGTCACACGCACTAATCTGAGGCGTCCAAGTACTTATACATTCACTTATCCATCCATCCATTCATGTTTTCCACATAAAAATCTATCAATTTATGTGTGTATGTTTGTACGTATGTATGTATGTATGTATGTATGTATGTATGTATGTATGTATGTATGTATGTATGTATGTATGTATGTATGTGTGTATGTATGTATATCTATCTACCTTTCTATCTGTCTCTCTATCCATCCTACCATCCATCTCGCCATTCATTCATCCAGCCATACAACCATCTTTCCATCTTTTACATATACATCTATGTATGCATGTATGTATGAATGTATCTATCTATCTATCTATCTATCTATCTATCTATCTATCTATCTATCTATCTATCTATCTATCTATCTATCTGACCACCTGTTGAAATGAACGTTGGATATTTCTAGATGTTTTAAGCAGGGACACAAAGAGAAGATACCCCCTTCCCCCATGTGAAGACGAGTCTCTTCGGAGATTGAAGGTCATGATTAAACCCAGATATCTGATTGGAGAATCTGAAAGCAACTCTGCCGCTGATTGGTCTCTCCTGTCTCGAGAACCAGCTGTCAATAGAGCCGTTGCCGAGGGGGCGGTGATCCCTGAAACTGTCCTCCATTAATCGCAGGCAGGACAGTGGTCAAGAGATGGGCGGCAGCACCTGAACACACCATTGTACTGTCAAGTAACAAGCTCTGTTATTATTATTTTTGTAATGATTATAATCAACTTCTTTTATTTCATGCTTTTCAGAAAGTTAACCCAGGTTAAACCCTGCCTCTTAGCAAAGGACAGCTGTGATTGGTTCTAGCGTAGTGGTAGAAATAATGAAAGGGTGAATGAACTGTCATTATATTTTGATATGATTTCTCTGCAGGATGAAGACATTTAAGTATGAGTATGTGAGGATGAGCTTATTAACTAAATTATTTTCTCTGTCGAACCCCAGGAAATGTTGTTGACCAAACAACAGATAATGGAAATAAGATATTATTCCTGAGGAGCGAATACGCCTCACCTTGAAAACAAGTGTTTGACTGTGTGTAAACCTTTTAGTATGTCCATCCAATCAGACTTTTAAAATAGTGGAGGAGGAGAAAAAACACCATCCCCATCAGTGGGAGTTTAATCTCTGCAAAAACCCCACATTCCTCGCAGCATTAAGCACCACTGGTGAAAGGTTACACTAAATGCAATAAACAGGCATTAGAAGAGCTTGACCTGCTTAGAGCCGCAGGAGACGGAGTCCAGCAGAGAGCAGAAGAAAAATAAAAACGATCCTCTTTAATTTCTGTTATACTTTTGCATGTTACTTTTTGTCTTTCTCGCCTGTTTCTTGCTCAGTTTTCGAGCTGATTTTGTTGAAAAGCATGAAAAATGAAGCAGACCGTTCAATTAAGATTTCTAAGTTCAATGATCGAGCGGATGCAAGAAAAACTCAATAGAAATGATTCACATTCCAAAAAGCTGTGGCAGAATGAGTTTGAAATACATCATCACTTCTTGAAGAAAAAAAAAAAAAAGAAGAAAAACAAGAACGAAATATTGAAGTGAGTTTCACTGAATGCGAAATTTGTTTTGCTTTACTGTCATCTAGTGGCTAAGGATATAAATGCAGCCTTATTCTTAAAACCGTGGAAATCCAAAATTGTAGTCTGTAAAAGGGGGTAAAGATTGTCAGGACAAATAAAAGTGTAGTTTATATTTAGGACCCCGGATAGAGCAGATATCCTTCCTAATGACTGAGAAATCTCATTTTCCATATCCTCGGAAGATGAAATAAAGAGAGTTTGTGAGAACCTGTGTTCATGATTCTGGAGTATTTTGCAAGGAAAGAAAAATCAAATGGAATAAAATGATTTCTACCGGTGGATGTATCATACATATATCAAGCTCAATTCAGCAAACTATAAGAAGGGTTTGATGTTTGAGCAGCCAAATTGCAATCTGTTGATGTAACAATACTGGTGCTTCGAATGTGTTTTTTGCCTGCTGATACAAGCTACAAGCTGCTGCTGCTGCCAAATAGATTTCATTAAAAATGTTGAATATGTCATAAATGCGGCATACTTTATGATTGAAGTCTTACTTACATTACACCTTCAAACACTTTGACACATTCACCCACGCACATCCACTCGTTTGTGAGTTCATAAATTTACACCTCTGATTTTATAACTTCCACTCGCCACATCTCAACCATTATCTAGTGGCACTGTATTTCACATAATTAATATTGCCCCGGAGACTGTTCACATGTTTATGTCGAGAACTGCGTGAAGCTGGGGTTGACTCGGGTCAGACGTAGGACAGGTGGCTCAGGTGCAACAGGCCGATTCGCCCTATCCGAGGCTATTACAGCAAATGTGGAAATACGGGTTGCAGAAGCAGAGCTGGGGATAAATCCGCCGTTTCCTCAGTTACCAAGCAGTCTGACCAACACAGAGACCTGACGGGATTTCAATAATAGGCTTGATTTCTGCAGAAACGCGTTCCCTTGTCGGCTCTTTACTGAAGGTCACTGTACCTGTGCATCTTTATTGTGTTGACCTTATTCTGTCTCCCAGAAGAAAAATAAATGTATTCAGCGCCCGTTACTAAAGTCTAAAAGAGACGTTTAGCACAAAAGTGACAGTGTTGGCTTGACTCTCAGGTTTCTTTGAAATAAATGTACTGTGATGTGAAATAGCCCATACCCGATACATTTGAGTTAAAAATACATGCAAGGCAGTGTGTACCTGATGTGTGTTCAGCGGGTGTTTCGGCATCAATATAAAGTCAATTCTCAGCGTGTGTATATGAATGTGTGTGTGTGACCTGGAGCCTCTACGTGCCCACACATTTATGATGTCACAAATCCGATTTTCACGGTGCTCGGAGAAAACTGCCTTGAACAAATGCGGCCCAAACCTGTCCCTGTGATCAGAAAACAACACTCTGACTATAAAGAAGGTAGTATCTTTTCATTTCTAGCATTTATCAAGGGAAAAATAGAAAGGAAACACTTTGGCCTCGACCTTTACCTACTGTCAGGCCTGAATTCATCTTTGCAGCCCAGATTGATTTCTTCGTGTTAGCAGTGGTTTATTATCACACAACAAATGAGATTTACGTAATAGTTAACTGTCAAATGAAAAACAATTGAAGCCATTATTGTGATTAAAGTCTTCATTTTATCACGTTATCCATCACAGGCTAAACACAGGGTTCAATGCTGGTGTGAAACATTGCGGGAATATGTTGTCAGGAGTCATGAATTATCTCCTGAGCCAATCAGAGATGATTTATGGATCACTGATCAACTCCAGTGGCGCATTTCAAAGCCATCAGTCATCCACGCTGTTATGTCCCTCTAATGACTTGCATAATGAATCACTTGCTCAATTGGAGCATCATGTGAGCTTAACTGAATGTGAGGACCATGTGCCAGAGTGACCGCTGGAACAAACATAATCACAAAAGAAAAAAAGATACACTCGCTCAGAAGTTATAGCTGGATTTTCATAGGTTTGAGTGGTAGAGAAATGACAAATGGGGCGTAATCCGGGCATGTGACCCCTGCCTGCTCTTCAGCTATCTGACCTGTGACCCTTCAAGTCACAGGTCAGAATAATAACTAGCTGGGGCCTTCATGGACCAAAGGATTACAATGTTAATATTTCAAAAGCAATAAAGAAGGCCCTCCTGCATGGCCACCCTTGACATCGCACACATTGTTTTCAACATTCATACATCGGAAATTACTTCTAAAGCATACTGTTATTTTGATTTTAACATTAACTGGATCACTGAAGGGCTAGGGTTGTCTTTTTCCACAAATGTAAACATAATATGAACATGTTCCAGTTCAGGTACCAGTTCAGGTCTTGACACTGTTCCCATCCAAGAGCTCGTCAAAGTGGTACTACCTGGAGAAGGATCTGGACGACCAGGACCTGATGGCTTCGAAGTCCCCGAAACATCTGGATCCCCCAAGAAGGTACAAAGGATGAACCCCTTCCTTGGAGAAAGCGGTTGTCTTTTGACCCGATCTCTTTGCTGTTCTCCAAAAAGTGAGATTTGTGGTATTGTGTTTCTGCATTTTAGCAAAAGACCGAGCCAGTACAACGGGGTTATTTATATGTACTTAGTTGTAGATAGCCTCGATGGAGTCTGTCCCTTCCTCGTTAGTATAGTGGTAAGTATCCCCGCCTGTCACGCGGGAGACCGGGGTTCGATTCCCCGACGGGGAGGCGCTTTTTCTTTCATTTTCGAAATGTTTTTTATTTGTCGGTCATTGATCTTTAACACACTTGGTAGTGCATTTTTTAATTTAGCTTCATTTCCCTACGTTTTCAACGCTTTGTTAACGTGTATAATTCACCACATATCCCTCCACTGACCGAGTCGCACCCGCACTGCCACTATTCTGCAGCCACAAGAAATCATATTGACCCCAGCATTCTCTCGCCAGAGCTTCCATCCCTAAATATGCCCCTATTCCCAGCAGCCCACCTCATTTCCTTATCCCTATTTCCTCTCTCAGGCACCTCGCCTGCTCCCAGATTGTCCCTCTGAGCAATCCAGATGAGGAGCAAGATCAGGAAGAGGACGGCAAGATGGGGACTGCAGGCTGTGATGGCATCAGCTTCAGGCCCCTGAAGTCCTGCACAGATCATCCGAAGACAGGAAGATCCTTGATAAATTGATCAAGGTCAACTCCATCCCGTGGTATCCCTTTGAGCTGAAGGAGGGGGTGGAGGAGAGCGGGAGGACCAACAAAGTATCATTTATAATAGAGAAGGACTCATATGCGGGACATCGTGTCCTGATCCCAGCTTTACAGTTTTGCAGTCACTGCTTACAATGTATGCATATTGTACATTTAATACTCAAATTTATGCCACATATTTGTTTAGATTAGAGCGTATAGAAGCACTATAGTGTGTAGATTCTACACACTACAATGCTTCTACAGTGTAGAAGTACTATCGTGAATTTTACTGGTTTTTTTTCTTTCTGTATGAATGCTATGCTACTTGAACAGTGCAGCATTAATTTAATTTATCCAACTTTAGCTACCAGACTTTAGATCCTAGTTTTAAGGGAACTGTACTCCCACTCATTAAAATGGTTCACAGCCCGGGGATTTTTGGTCAGGCAGTGAGCAGGGCAGCGTAGCTGCTGGTCCTCACCTGCTCGCTACCTAATGCGTCAGTTCCCTGGTGAGAAAAAAAAAAAGTGAGCAGAAGTCGTCCACTTCCTTAAATGTGTCGATATTAAAAGTCAAACTTGAAATTTGATGAAACGATTCAAGGTTGTTGGATGTAGAGTTGTTTCGACATTATTTCGCTGAAAGTAATTAATCTATAATTCAAAACGATTACACTAATGAGCTACTATACACTCTGAATGCTAACTGGCCAATATCAATATCAGCCCCCAGCATCTTTTTACAGCTGTTTCTGTCGACACTAAATATAATTAGTATGAAAATATTGTCCCGCTTGCTGCTTAAAATAATCACTGCATTTTTACTCTATTGTGTATTGATTCATAAGTTCAGTTAATGTCTGTCTTTAAATATAATGCTGTGTTTTATTTCGAAACATTACAGTTCGACGACCTGATCCCAGGCTTCCAACTTCTTTCTGTTGTTGCTTTTCTTTGTTTTATTCCTTGTTTTGTTTTGGTCGTTTGTTTGTACAACCCCCCTTTTTTTCTTAAATATTTACTTTTTACCTCCTCGAAAGGGATGGATATACGAGCAACGTTAACAGCGAATGGAAGGCAGTTGTTTATCAGAGTTCCCCTAATGAACAGCAGGTGGCAGTATAGGTCTTAATCCAACTCATTCGTTGCTTTAAACGGACCAAAATTAAGCAGCATGCTAACTTGAAATTGCAGCTTTCAGTTCAAATCTAAAACTACGTTTTTAGATTTTTATAATATTTACACTTATAGTTAAAAAATAAAGTAGCACTTGAAAAGAATGACATTTAAAACTATAAAAATGACAATAAAATAAAAGATATCAACATACAAAAGAAGTCAACATTTAGGCCCAGGCTACAGCATTGCAGTTGATTTAAAAAGTCAGAGTATTCCCCCTCTGTTGCAAGGACAATGTGTTTTACGGCTTGTAGATTGTCCTCACCCATGGTTAAATGGGGAACGGAAAGTGCCATGAACGACCAAGATAGGAGTCTGTGAGTCTAGATCATAAATGAAAGATGAAAAGTGATGTTGCAGATGGAGTGGAAGGTAAAGTTCACAGCTGCTGCTGCTGCTGCTGTGTTTTCCCGGTCACCTGAGGGAGTTCAGGTGCCTTCTGGTGCCTCCAACCCAAGTTTATCCATGAGAAACAGAACACAGTGGAGGGATTCTAGCAAACCCTGGCTTGAATGCCTCCAGCATATGTGAGTGAACAACCCTCTGCGTTTCAAAAAATGAAAAACAAAGCCATTTTTGTCACTTTCAGATTATAATCAAGTTTATCCAAGTGAAAAGATTCAACATTAGACCACTGCAGGGCCTCTGGGATTATCTTTGTGGCTTCTGGATAGGATAAAGATGAACTTAACTCAATCTTTCAAGTAATATAGTTGAGCAGGATACATGATCCTAAATACATTTGTGTAAGCTGAAACTGACCACATTTTTTTTTTTCTCTAATGTTGCTGCTGCAACACCCAATTTCCCCTATGGGGATCAATAAAGTATTATCTTATCTTATCTTATCTTATTTGGGACTATATGTTAATTGTAGATATGGCATTCACATCCCTAGTAAACCTGACTTATGTAAGTGTTTTATGATTGATAAAACCATTTGTGAACCAGGCATATTTCAATTATTGGATAAAAACTGCACAAAACAAATTTTTATCTTTGAATAAGTTATGAAGTTATTTTAGTTGCTTTTTTCCCTTTTCTTTGTTTTCCATGAGTCTCAAATTATTGTCCTCTAAAAGTGGGAATTTCAAATAACTTTAAACTTCACCCACAAGGTTACTATATGACATGAGGATATGGTCTAGCCATCGGCCAGTTATCAGTGCATATACTTATGATGTGATAAAGTAAAAAGTCGGGACAGAATTTTATTCCAGCTTCTAATTCATAACAAATTACAGAATATCTAAACAGAAGTAAGTTTTAGGATGGAGGATCACTCTTGATAGCTTCGATGACCACAGACACCATCATCATCAATTGTAATAAATTCATAATATGTCAGATGTAAAGCAAACAAATTGGAATACACACAGAACCCCAAATGAAAAATGATATCTTATCTCCCTCTGACTCCTGCAGATGCAGCACCGACAAGTGAAAGTAGCAGGAAGGCGGAGAGATGAGGACAGGAAGTGGTGAGGTGCTCTTCGGTGATAGAGTGCCTTGCTCCCTGTTTTGCCGTTCATAGCGTTGCATTCTCTGACCATCATAAAACATTCATGTTAAGGTAAGATAAACGTGTTCATTTATAGATAAATATGAGTCTTACATTGCGTCCTTTAGCTTAATTTTGGAAATCACCGGTATGACTTTTTCCTGCTTTTGTAAGACCGTGGCTTTGAATCTCTAGCTCAAAACATGAGTGTCCTCGGGTGAATTTCTTTCTAGCAAATTTATTTCAGTCAGGATAAATTATTGAACACAATCAACAAAATTATGCAAGTAAGTTGTATGTCTGGTACATTTCACTTGTTCCATCGGATCCCTTTTGTCATCACACACAAATACACGCACAAATACACACACACTGTTTGCAGAAGGGGGAAACAAAACATGTAAGTGAAAGATAAAGAAATGGGTTCATTAGAAGGTCTTGGGATGACAATCAAATGTCACTGAACTGTCTCTTGTTTGATCATGGTGGACCTGGAGATGCTTTGACAAGATATCAAACAAATACACCTTAGATTTGGACTTTCTGCAGTCTAGCTACATTAATACTGAGACTCACATCAGTGAGGAAGATATGCTGATGATGTGGTGGCAAGAGGAAATAAACTCCCCGTCAGCAAGAGAGAGACAAAAAATGCTGCATAATAAACTTGAACAGGTTGCCATTGACTCAGTGCAAGTGTGTATGTGATACAACAGGCATCATTCGGTTTACACACAACTACGAACAGCATAACCCTGGATTACATGCATTCTGTACCAGGCATTAAATCATTACTCAGTAATGTCTGCTTTAATCTCATTAAGTATTGAAAGCCTATTACATAGTGATATTGGTAATTAAGTTGATTCAGTTGAAATGATTGGTTTGGAGTTTGCAGGATCAGTAAATAATCAGCATAACTCACTCTGGCTGTCAGAGCATTTTATAAATATGTACATTGGTAAACCGAACTGAGCCAAAGTAAAGACAAGCGGATACATTTCGAGTTTCAAATCAAAGTAGTCGATGCAAAGACAAGGACATGAATCTCACTTTATTTGCGAATAATTAGCATTCAAATCCAGTATTTAATGACTCGGGCTGAGCCGATTTTATTTTTTCTCCCGCTCTACATAGAAAGCCATGTATCTAAGCTCTTTAGCCGTGCTGAGATCAAATAAATGCACTCAATCCACCGTGTTTTCAGCCTTTTTTTGTGTTGTTACATCAGAGTTTCACGCTGTGGTACATGCTATAACCCCTTCATTACTGTAGCTGCTAATCTCTCCCTTTTTTTTGTTGTGTTTTTTTTACTCGCCAAAATAATCTCTAACTGGCAGGTCCGGGAGAAACAGGCCCTTTCATGACAATCATGAAGCATTTCATTCTACTGCCACAACTGAGCGACCACATCCTGAGGCAGCTCTGAAAATAAACCTGGTCCATAAAGATTTTGCAAGTCAAGACAGAGGACAGGGGCTTATTGAGGCAGAAAAAATGATATGATGTATTATTATACCTAAGCATTAATTTGCGATACTTTACTTCCTGTCCGGTCAAGTTGTGCATTTCTAAATGATTACATTTAGAGTATTTGTGATGAGCTTAACGTAAATTAACTCCCCCCTCCCCCGAGGCCCCCCGGAACAGTCGCAATGATCCATTGTCACAAAGCTGATGGTGATCTGATAGAGTCAAATGCAGAACGAAGTAACGACTTCAATTCCGCTGCAGCGCAGGGAAATCCAGACAATGTCTGGAAACAAAAGACTCACATGTCATTCCACATCGGTTACATAAGGTTTTTGTTCTATGTGAACAAAAAAGCATTATTTCTTGATATGTCTTCATTTCAAAATGTATGAAATGTTCCTGAATGGATGTAATACGTAGAAAATATTGCAACCTCCAAAGAAAGTCAGATATTTAATGTTACGTAATACATAAGTATCACATAATGGTAAGGATTTTGCTTTTTCCACTTAGCAAAACGTCAACACTGAAAATTCGACAATGTTTGGCACTTCTTTAATATATTTGTAGTTATAGTAGAATTTATAGGTTTTTCCCTTCCTTTTTTTGGAAGTGGTAGTTTTGTGCCAATTGGCAGAGCGACAGTTTTAATGACAGCTTATTTTTCTCTTTCTAATAAAGTTACATACGATAACATTAAATTAAGATGTTGCTATGTATGGGGGGAAACTTTAACAAACATCCATATTTTGTGGATAGAAATGAGTTTGATCAGATTCAAAGTCCGGCATCTACTATCTATCACATATAAAGGTTAATGTTAATGTTCCTTAAAATAGATTTAGGATAAATAACACCTTCATGATCCTTAAATATATATCTTTTCTATATGAGTGTGTTGTTTTTGTGTTTGGTTGTGTCCCTGCTTGGATGCCGGTGTTATAAAATCGGGGATTTGGTTCTCAGTGGTTCCCGATCCTTCTTAACCGGGATCAAAGGTTGTTGTGACGATTCTGGAGTTAAAGGAACACTGAGACCACAAGGGTCCCTCAGAATGTCGCAGCCCCGTGGACAGAAAGGCTCTGCTCTTCTTTGTAAGTCAGGCCACACGCCGACGCCTGTGGACCTCTGAGCTTGGGAGGGGGCAGAGAGGCCGAGGGTGACAGCTCTCCTCCCGCAGCGATCATTTGATGTTCAGGCCAGTGCTGCTCACCGTCTGACTCTGCTTTGTAACTCATGCAGGAACCTTGGACCCGGAGATGCTGCACCAGTAACATCCTTTCAAGGTAATTACAATCTCCCTGTCACTGAGAGGAAACAGGAAGTGACTGTGACTTAGCGTAAGAGGAACAACATTTAAACTTCCCGCTGATCGGGTACTCTCTGTCCCGAAGATGTCGAGCACAGCGGACCGTATGATGAGAGCCAGCCAAACATCTAAAGGGTCCAAGGATCAGTCAAAGGTGAGTGTCGCCACAGAGAGGAAAACGGACAGAGGGGGGCATCGGCACAACGGCTTGAGTTTGGGCACCAAACGCAGTGGCGAGGAGCCCGCAGGGTGTTCCATGACCTCGATGGGGCTGTCAAGAAAAGATGGTCCTCGCTCAATTTAGATGTCGCAGTGGCGTTCGGCTTTCATGGGCATCACTGACCAGCATCGGTTTGTCCGAAATGACGCCAATTTTCTTTGTTTGCTTGTTTTGCGTTTGACGTTTGTGGTTTATTTCAACCACATCAAGACACTTCTTCTCACTGTGAACACCTGTATACTGAAGTGCCTTGTAATATCAGGTTTGTCTTATTGATTTATCACTGATGTTCAGAGCTTTAGAAGCCATTGACTTCATGAAACAGTGAGAAGATAGCCTATCTTTTCAACGCTCGGTATTAAGGGTTTTAAGAATTGTACGTGGTAGAACATTAATTCTTTCATCTCAACTCAGTCATAAGAAAGATTTCATTTCAGATTTTTCAAATGTTATAGTTTAGATCCAAGCCAAAACCCTACAAATCCATTAAATTGTATGTCCTTTTTTAAAAATCAGCTAGTTTTCATGGAACCAAAACAACAAACTCAGGCTTGAGATGGTTCATGTAAAGTTTTGTGTCATATTTTTAAAAATTGGCTGTGACTGGAAAGCACTTTTCACCAGGTCATTATTACATGTTAATTATTTAGTGACCAGGTTTTTATTCATTTTTCCCCTTTTGTCTTTCTTTTTAACTTCGGGTGTTGTTATTGTTGTTTGAGTCCTGCACCAACAATGAGGGAGGGTTGGCCTTTGGACCCTCCAGCATTATGTTTGCTGACTCCTTCTAAATCAGTCGGGTATGACCAGACCAGACCAGACTGCTGGGGTGATTCTGCCTGGTCTCACTTTGATTATTTCAAATTTCCAGGAAGTATTAGGAGGCGCACGCGAAACCACCGCTGTAGAGACAACTGGCCGAAATAAGAGCCAATCACAGTGAAGGACTGCATGACACAACAATCACGACAGACTGAATGAGAACACCTGCATGCATTGCATCCCTTCTGTTCCCTGGCCAGATAAGCCTCATTTTCAGGCTTTCACAAAATGACCTTGAGTAGCAACTGTATGAGAAGTGGGCGGAGCCACAGGTCTACCCGTTTTGCAGACCTGTCAGGTGTCGCTATCTTGGTTAACTGGAGCGGTGAGTGACTATATCTGTGTGTCAAGGTGGAGCTCACAGAGATGCTGAGGTAGAGATTAGGCTGAACTCCACCCTAAATCTTACCCCTGTTTCATCATACTTACTTGAGTATTCATCGTCTAATTAGTTACACTTAATAATGACGGAATTAAATGGGGTTTCGTACAGTTCGTGAAAATCACTGTGGGATTTGGACAATTGGAACGCTGACCGGTGGATTGGTTTCCTGTTTCTCAGCCAACAGCGGCCGCACTGAAAGGATCCATTCAGCTTGGAATCGGCTACGCAGTGGGAAACCTGAGCTCCAAGCCTGACAGGGATGTTCTCATGCAGGACTTCTCGGTGGTGGAGAGCGTCTTCTTGCCAAGGTGCTGCTCTGCCACTGTGATGAAACACACACATACATAAAAGAGAATTTTTAGTGAATCAGAATGAATTACACAGAAATGGAGTATTCTCATTGTATTTCTGTCACTGGAGTTACAATTTGAAATTGTAGACAAATTAGTCAATTCAGAAAATGAAAAAAAAAAATCCTTTCTGCAACACCTCAGAATACAGGTGCAGTTTAACAATATTTGTACAAATAAGATAATAAGTAACTTGTCATCTGTAAAACCAGTAAGTAGTTTCACCAAGTGTTTCCTTTTTTTTTTTTTTTTTTGATGTGAATCTTTAAATTGTTTATCATGCCTATTAAATGTGTGTTTTCTGTTGCTCAGTGAAGGCAGTAGTCTGACTCCGGCCCATCATTTCCCGGACTTCCGGCTGAAAACATACGCTCCCCTGGCCTTCCGCTACTTCAGAGAGCTGTTCGGCATCAAACCAGATGACTATCTGGTGACCAAACACATCCCTGTCATCAGCCCTGCATGTCACCACGGCAATAATGATAGCAATAAAATTAATCCTGCTGTTCCTTTCAGTGCTCCATCTGCAAGGAGCCTCTCATTGAGCTGTCCAATCCTGGGGCCAGCAGCTCCTGTTTCTACCTCACCAGCGACGACGAGTTTATCATCAAGACCGTGCAGCACAAAGAGGCTGAGTTCCTGCAGAAGCTACTTCCTGGTTACTACATGGTGAGAGGAGACTCGGAGAAGCAGTGGCGTCATGCTCTTGGTCTTAAAACAACGCTCAAAACATAGATTTGCTTCTCTGCCATCACAGCGGCAGAGTGTCATATCAAGATTAGTACTTAAATATTCCTGACTCCCACTCTTGAGTCACCAGCAGTCTGACTGTGCCGTACACTGCTTACTTCAATGTGACATATTTTCAGCCGCTATTTTAATTTCCACCCTTGTGAACTTGAACATGGCATGTTATTGATACATTTCCACTGATGCATTCTGTAACCCGTGTCATGTGTGAGCTGAATGAGTCGCATCTTGCATTTAGAGACACCCCGCCGCAGGTTAGCATTCTTTCAAAATATGTCTTGCCAAACAGTTTGTGCTGCTGAGTATTTAGAATTCTAGCCCAGGGCAGAGCAGCGCTGTTCAGAGATGTCATGGCTGGTTAATTCAGGACAGTATTTTTATTTTCACTAATGTTCCTTTTAATTCAAACATGAACGGGGCTGCAGGCGTTTGCCAGATTATTCTGTTCCTATCTGGATAAAAGGCTGTAATTGTTTTTGTTTGACATGGATCTACTTAACTGCTCAGGGTTAAATTCAATCATGTACGTGTCAAAGTGCTTCCTGTGCTATAACTGTGTTTCACTAATTGAAACAAAAGCCCCATCGCCTTTTCTCCCACAGAACCTCAACCAGAATCCGAGGACTTTGCTGCCCAAGTTCTACGGTCTTTACTGCATCCAGACCGGGGGCGTCACCGTCCGCGTGGTGGTGATGAACAACATTCTGCCTCAGGCCATGAAGATGCACTACAAGTACGACCTGAAGGGGTCCTCGTACAAACGCCGAGCCTCACGCAAAGAGCGTTCCAAGCGCTCGCCGACGTTCAAGGACCTGGACTTCCAGGAGATGCACGAGGGCCTGCACTTTGATCCAGACACCTACAATGCTCTGATGAAGACCCTTCAGAGGGACTGCCGGGTGAGCCCACGCTTATCTCCGCTCAGAAACAGTAATATTGGACCAGGTAAAGGTCATTGATGATGTCGCAGTGAATAAACAGCAAGCTGCTGAGGTATGAGGTCCTCACCTGGCTGTAAAAAATAATCCTCAGTCACGCAGGATCATCATAATAAGATAAGCCAGAGCTGACATTTTTTTCCTGAAAAAAAAGTTGAGGATTTCATCTTCAAGCAAAAAAAAATGTTTGTATGCTATCTTTTGGATTTTCCAGAGCTCTCTCAGTCTGGCCTGGCGCAGTACATCAGGAGGTATTTGCTGTTTTTTTTCGGTTAAAGGAGGTCAAACATCCGCAATTAAATTAATTGTTGTCTGGACAGTAACAGTTGGTGTCTGAATACCCTGGACTGGAAATTCTCTCTGATCTCCATCCCACAGCGAACCAATGCACCTAGCTGTTATTTATATTTATTTCCCTGTAGCAGTCGGAAAAAGCAATTTGTATGACGCAAGTCAGATTCTTATATGTCACACCTCCTTTTGTGGATACCCAGGACATGGGGTTATTTTTCTTCCCCTAATTTAGCGAAGGCATCATACACAGTGACTGTACGCCGTGGAAAGCATTTATGTAACCATGACAGCGAGCCCGGCGCTGATGATGATGTCATTAGCTCCTGTTTGTGTGAAACAACACTGGCCACTTGATGGAGGATTAACACCCAGATGAGTGAACCACCTGACTTACGGTCAGGCTGCCGTCTGGCCATAGCTCTTTCCACGCACCCGTGTGGCCTCAGCCGGACCGTTAGGTAATGGACCACAAAGGCATCTTTGTTTACAAGTTACCTCATGTTAGTCGGATGATCGGAGCCTTACGTTGCACTGATTACAGATCCCTTCTTGGCACATTTAAGTGAAGCCGCTCAGGTGGCAGGAAGTCGGCTCTAAGCTTGTTCCGGCTTTACGTCTTTCAAATTAGCATTTTGTTTTCCTCTACAAGCCAGCATCAGGGTGCATAAAGTAAATGACAAATGTTTCTCATCAAATATCCACCCAAGGAAATCTATGAAAGGAATGAGTTGCATTCGATCAATTATAAAGTTGGGTAGGCCCGTCATCCCAGAAAGACAACTAGCATCAAGGATCATTTTGTTGAAAACGCAAGCGTTGACAAGCCTCGGTGACGTTCCTACGACTTTCAGGTGCTGGAGAGCTTCAAGATCATGGACTATAGTCTCCTGCTGGGAATCCACGTGTTGGACCGGAAGCCCCTGAGCAGAGGGAGCCGCTGTGACAGCAGGAAGGGACAGAAGGTCCTCTATTCTACCGCCTTCGAGTCCATCCAGGGGAGCGTGAAGGATCCCGAGCCAGTGGCCGACGATGACACGTGAGGAGACTGTCTTTGTTAGCGCTCCCCAGATGTAAGAGCCCCATAGAAGATGCATTCTTTGGAGGGAGAGTTATAGAACCATACTTCTTATCTATATTTGTCTCAATTCAAAAACCTCACACAGTCTATATTGAAATGCATGATGACTGTGTTGAGCATATTTCATTTTATTTGAATGGCTAATTCATGTTTTCATGTTTGATTGTCACGTCCTAATTCTCCCGAGCCCTCCTCCCTCGAAACCAAAAATCACCACTGACATTCTTAATGTTGACCATTTCTGACTTTAAAGCGTTTAAAGGTTATTTACAGAAAAGCGTCCCATTTGAATACCTCACCTGAATCGGTTTGGATGACACGGTCTGTTCTTTCTTCAGATTTGGTGGGATTCCTGCCAAACACAGAGATGAAAACCTGCTCATCTTTTTAGGTATCATTGACATCCTGCAGTCCTACAGGTAAAACACACACAACTGTAAACACACACTGACACAAGCACAATGGCAAGTTTCTAATTAAGTAGTTTCTGCTTTAAACTGTGAAAATGATTATATTTAATTCTTTCACTTCAGGCTAAAGTTCAGGAGATGCTCAACTGACTAAATAAATCAAATATCTTCACGCAATTATATACAATGTGATGATTTGTTGTGATACACATTAAGTCTATTGACTGATATTTATTAATGCTTCTGTTGCACAAATGCAGACTCACAGAGAATATTACTCATTTGATTTCCTGTTGTTTTCAGGTTCATTAAGAAGGTGGAACATTCCTGGAAGGCACTTGTACACGATGGGGTGTGTTAAGTCACATGTTTCCTCGAGTGCAATAATGTGTGTGTGTGCGTGTGTGTGTGTGTGTGTGTGTGTGTGTGTGTGTGAGCGTGTGTCTGACAGCTCTCCTTCCTTTTCCAGGACACAGTTTCAGTCCACAGGCCAAGCTTTTATGCCGACAGATTTCTCAAGTTCATGGGCTCGACGGTTTTCAAAAAGATTCACCGTGAGTTTTCACACAACCTTTGTGCAGTGTCTCCCGTTGGAAGAAAAAAAAAAGTCTGCTTCAGCTCCAAATTGCTCGGCTGTGTTTCAGCTTTAAGAGGAGCATCTTCAAAGAGGAAGAAGAACTCCCTCTACAAGGCAAAGTCAGCCTCTCAGGAGTTTCTGTATTTGCAGGAGAGCATGGTTGAAAAGAAAACACAGAGCATGAACAACCTGGATGAAGCCTGTAAGACGAGAAGAAACATTTTAGGTGATGTGCTCTGTCAAATGTTTGCAAGTAATTGTCTCTGATGAATTATGACATGTTTTTTTTTTTACAGCTTATGGTTCCTCAAAGCCACCAGATCTTCTGCCAGGACCAGCTGTTTCCTGCAAGTCCATCTGTCAAGACAGCAAGGACGCAGACATCTGGTAACATTTCCCCACCTGACACCAGTCAGATGTCAAGATAAAATAACTATTCTGTAAATAAGGCGGTATGGAGGCGCAGCGGTTAGTGCTTCCGCCTCACAGCAACATGGTCCTTGGTTGGATTCCGACAGGAGGCCTTTCTACATGAACTTTGCATGTTCTCCCCGCGGCTGCGTGGGTTCTCTCCGGGTTTTCCGGTTTCCACCCATAGTCCAAAAACATGCAGCACTTTGATTTCAAGCTCTAAATTGCGCAGATGTGTGAATGGTTTTATGTCTGAATTTGTGGCCCTGCAACTTCTTGTGAACCCCCAGTCTCTCGCCCGGTGACACCTGGGATAGGCTCCAGCACCCCCATGGAGAATGGAATGGAGATGTAGATAATGAATTCATGAATGAATACTGCAAATAATAAAATATATTAGTAGTGTGAAAAATATAAATACAGTGACAAATTCAAAAGTTCAAAAGTAATCCAACTTCCTCGACGTTGCCGTTATTTTTTTTCTTTTGCGTTGCAGGGACGATAGACGAGCCTCAAGTTCAACCATCGCACTGGATGATCCTCTTCCCTGCCTCAGCAGGAGCCAGTCAGACTCTGAGCTGGACGTTTACTTGGTATGGAACTTCTCACTTCAAACAGGTCCTAGAAAGACTGTATTTGCAGCCATGTGTGAAGCTCATTTTCTTTTGACACCTTATTTTACTTTTAGTGACTAATTTCTGCATCTTTAAATCAAATCTACTGTTAGGTTAGCAGTGTGAAGCATGGAGGCGTTCTCAAAACATGATGTCTCGAGCTAAGCTATGCTAAGTAGCTTCATGATGGAGATGATAATTTATAAATCAAAAGACAGAAATCGAACTTGTCACCTGACGTGAAACGACTCTTGTGTAAAGTCCACTGCAGATGATGGCAGCTCTTGTGCTGCAGTGATAAAGATAAATTAGGGGAGATGGTGTGAAACATGTTGTGAAACACGGTGTTGGTTCCGGGAGTTCTCAGGAAAAAGTCTAAAGGTTATAAGATAAAAAACAACCTTTAATAAACACTTCCTTTGTCTTCATTCGTCCGTTCACTCTCTAGCGTCCATCTGAAATTTGTTTTTCTTCGCTGTACTCACCTTTTCCAAAAACATAGCAGCATGTTATTATAAAAATATCTGAGCTATACTTTTGAAACATGGACATTTCTAATGAAATTACAATCATCTTTCGGTGGCGCTCTTTCTCAGTTGTTGCCCGAGCAGCAGCCCTATGTTGTGCCGATGTCACAATTAATTTAGGGTCACTGGGTCTCTGCATTTTCAGCCTAACACAGTGTCACCCTGGCAACTGAGCTGGAGCTGATCCTTTCTGTCCCAGCAGCCATAAACTGTAAGCAACAGACGACATGAACTCTCCTACTCATTTCCCCCTGACTTTCTTTTGTGATGCTGATCCCCGTGTCGGGCTTTTTCGGTGCATCACAGATGAGTCAGAGCTCGCAGCCCCTTTACCTGAGGCTTCTATTTGTCTTTTATATACTGCAGTTCTCTCTCTCTCATCTTACTGGGGCCGTCCTTCTTTGCACCGATGGGTCGCAGATGCAGTTTCCATCCTCTGACGTGGAAACTTACTCAGTCCTTGTCTCAGTCTCACTCAGGGCTCTTGCCCTGACAAAACCAGAGTCCCCTGATTCACTTTTTCAGCAGCACGTCTCTTATATAACCATCAAATCCTCACTCGGGCTTATACGAAACTGTCTGTCAGCCCACATTAAGCAGTTCTGCTCTGCATGAAGAGTCGGGGTTAATCTCAAAGCCTCGTGCAGAAAAAAAGTGGGCTTCGGAAACTACAGTGAGAGGGAAAAGAGACTTCCTCTCTAGCAATTGTTGGACACTTTATTGGATTATATTGCCATTCGATTTAAAAAAAACACCAGGGTTCAAAGAAGGAGGACTGAAATCCATGAGCTCAAATAAGTGAACAATATTGACACAGTTAAGAACTCATACACACACCCACACAAAGGCATACAGTTTGGGTATTTGCACTTGATAATGAACACACCATCTTAAGGAAGCAACATTCATCCTCACAGACCCACTGGATCCAAATGACACCCAAACAAACCATTTCCTGCTTTCAAACTCACAGCTATCAGCACACATTCGAAGCACACTTTCATTTTCATTTAATTCCTTTTAAGGGTTCATCACAGCACAAGAAGTGATTCAGGGTCAGCCTAGGTCAGCACGGCTCTGAATGTGAGCCGACCCTATTTTTACTTTTGTATTGTTCACCTGAGCCCAGCCTGAATTGGACGTCTGCCGTCTTTGCGTTCGGAGCAATCATGCAAAATTGTCGAGCCCCAGCCAGCAAGGTTATGAGAATTTTAAACTGAAGAAAAACCGCAATCAAAGATGACTGTAAAATACTTCTTCTCTCTGCAGGTTTTCCACAAATACGAAGTTCTATTAATTGCATTTGTCTATCTGTCTAGTGAGGAGAAATGGCAGCTCTGTCCGGAGAGGAAGGACCTTTGACCTCTGTATCCCTCGGTGTGAAAACATCAGGACAAGCTGTGTGTACATCACGTAAACCAGTAAAATGTCCACATCTCCTCTGTCACGCTGTCTTTTCCATCTTAGTCGAGTGAAATATTTCCAGATGAAGACACAGGCTGTTATATTAATGAGCCACTGTGTTGATATGAAACACTATGATGCTGTTTCTTGTCCCGTTACTGACCATTTTGCTGCTATTAAGAGATATTCGCAGCCAAATTCTTACATCTTTATACTTACATAGTTACAGGTAAAAATCAAGGATATTTTTTATTATCGTTATCATGATAAAGTGTATTTTACATTTAATCATGGCGAAATACATAGTATTATACTATGCATCCACTTGCGATTTACAGCACTTCTTTTCATCTTGTTACACTGTGCAACTTTATTGTTTTGTAGAAATCCCAACAGACATTGAATATATTTAAATACCTTGTCACAAGAGTTGAACTGGAATGGGAAACTATAAATAAGAACTTGGATGCTTGTTATCAGTCCTGCATCCTGTTTCCTGTTTCCTGACTCTCAAGTCTCCATGGGAACGTAATTTGACTTCAGCTAAAATGCACGCCTTTTACTATCTTGCTGTGAATCTTGGACGGTAAACAGTTCAGCTCTAATGCGTGACCCTTGCTTTTTTTCTTAAATAAAACAGATTTTTTTTTTTTTTTATGTGATTGTATTTGTGTAATTTATAGACCTTCCCACTGTGTTATAGCAAAACCTACATCTATGAAATAAACAACTTGCTATTTAACTTACAATTTTTGTATTTCATATCATTCAGGATTTTTGCCGCATGTATCATTTGTATGTTTTCTTCAGCAGGCGGTTACACCCAATGAACATTAGCAGATATAAACATAACACAGATTTTAGAAATAAGAATTTTTGGATGGATGGATGGTCGGATGGTCAACGTGCGGAGAAAACCCTTATATTTCAAAATACCTTAGTGTTTCAGAAAAAAGGAGAAAAAACTCTGTAAATTGATTGAAATGATCTCAGATTGTAAATTGGACTTGGAAACAACTACACGCAGTTTGGAAGATTAAATGTATAAGATAAGATTGATTAGTGCAGGGAGAATTGCTGCTTACTTTTAGAATCATAATTACAATGATAATGATAAATATTATTGTTATTATTTTGGTGGAAATCTCCTGGTGTATCCCTTTGAGTATGATTAAATAACCCATTGTAAATATATATAAATCTTATCTACCTGAATTATACATAACATTTAGTGTGCTATCATTTTGCTGGTATACCTTTGATTAATGATTAATGTAACATAATTTACAGTAGTTTTTGGACTGCCCCGAAACATTTTGGCCGAAAAACACCCAAAAGGGATTTATTCTAATTGAGTCAATGTATATTTCTTAATAAAAAAAAGATGAATAAAATTACTTTTGCCCGAGTATTTTCAAGACGTGCCTAATGTACTGCTCCCCCTCTTATCTGTCCCTTTACGTCACCTTTCCTGTTGTACATACACACACCCTATTGTTTACTCGAGGAAAGGCCAAATCTTTGGATAAACCCCTTATTCGCATTCCCTTGAGCCTCTTTGTGTTATTGAGAGGAAGGTTTCTCTACCTTTCGGTCAACTCGACGGATTTTTTTATGAAAGCCTCTTGAATTTCGAATAATGATATTTGTTTTTCTTACGAGGAGTCTCCATGTTGTCCACAACCGCAAATGCAGTTGCGCATGCGCGCACACACAGTCTCGCTCTCATACACGCACCTGTGAGAGACGCCACACCCACGTACCTGCAAAAACCAGGAAATAACCTTTTCACACAGACGAAGCCCGAACACTCAAATAAAAGATACTTTCGTCCCGGTAAAGCAACATTCCCCTTCCTCTTCCCATCGAACCATCGTCGCGTTGTTTGGATTAAAACACTCGCAGCGGCATAGAGTGACGCCGTTTCACCCGGTAAGTTTTTCTACCGCCAGCTTTATGAAGGAAACGTATGGGCCTTAGTCCTCCACCCTTGACGAAAAGTCGCCGCTGCAACCGTAAAAAAATGTGAACTTTGTATTCTTCACGAAAAGCGGTAAATGTTTTAAATGTTGAAATTTTGTGTTCAACTTTTCTGATTTGTAGCGAGCGTTTGTGACTTCCGGTCAGTTTGATGTTAGCATAGCATACAGTAGGTCTATGTAGTGAAGCTTCACCAGGAAGTCTTTGTGCCGTGTTGTCACCCCCCCACCACACACACACACACACACACACACACATAAAAACAAAACAAAAAAAATCTGAGGTAAACATTGAAATTTAATGTGTAGCATTTACTAAATATTCGCCACTTTATATTACAAACTAGCCCAACTCCTGCCGCCACTGTGGCTCCTACGGAAACAGCATTACTCTGAAACTGTAGATTTAAGCACATGTGACTACTTCCAGGCAAAATTGGACATCATGTTTCTGTATTGCAACAAATCAATAAATAATCAATTATTCTTCCTGTTCAATCAATTTTGAATATTTGTGCAAGTGTGCGTGTGTTATGACTCTACTAGCTCAAAAAAACATAAATTTCAGGGGTAAACATTCAAATTGATTTTATCACATTTACTCAATATTTGCCACTTTTTATTGCAAACAAGCCCAACTCCTGCTGCCACTGTCGCTCCTACGGAAACAGCTTTACTCTGGAAACGGATGAAACTGTAGATTTAAGCACATGTGACTACTTGCAGGCAAAATAGGACATCATGTTTCTGTATTGCAACAAATCAATAAATAATCAATAATTCTTCCTGTTCAATCACTTTTGAATATTTGTGCAAGTACATGTGTGTCATGATTCTGCTAGCTCACCTACACTTTCAGGATGTAAAGAAAAGGTATTTTGACAATGTAGTAGGGTGTAGTTAACGCTTAAGGCCTGTGTGTGTGTGTGTGTGTGTGTGCGTGTGTGTGTGCGCGCGTGTGCGTGTGTGTGTTCATTATTACTTATCAACAACTCCGTATCTAATCTCCATTTCTAATGATGACTATGCTGTTATTAGTCATGTTTCCGGCCCAGCGTCATTTTTTCAGATTCCTAGTCAAGGAATATTCGGATGCATGTGTGTTTTCTTCCACTGCTACTTTGTTAATGTTTTGGATATTTGGTAATTTTTTTGCCTTGTTTTTTACTCTTCATATTATTGAATAGAATCTAATTGAATGTGCCTTTATCGTCCCACAATGGAGAAATTTCAATTCACGCAGTAGAAAGTGGACAGTGCAGACAACACAGTGAGGTATTAATTCATTGTTAAGGTTAAAGCCGTGGCATACAAAGATATTGGAAAATATCAGAAAATAAAAATATAGACAGGTTCAATTAATATAATTATAATCACATTATTGTGATACTTTGCCTTTTAATTGGCTCAGGAAAGTCTCTCCTTTGCAATTGTTTATCAGTTCGAGAATATGTGCTAAATTTCCACAACATCTGATGTCGACACTCAAAACTTGATTTCATTCACTTTTAAAGCCCATTTAGTTTTTTCTTCAGATGTAAATCCCAGCCCCCCACAAGCAGTGATATTTGCCATTTTTCATTTACTGTCAAGTTTTCTGTGCTCTCGCCTCACAAAAAGAAAATGCACAGAGTAGCTTCCAAATAAAACTTCTAACATTTCAAGACATTTTGAGAGGGAATAAAATCACCTTCAACATACCTTAACCGTGCAAGTGGCACCACTCATCATGATTCAGTTATTTCAGTTTATCATTTACCCCAGTGCTCTTGTTCCTCTGTGAACATCGAATGGCTGGCTCTCCAGTCCGCATGTCCTCAAATCACTTGATAATTAATTTCCTTTTATGTACAAATGTGTTATGGGGTGAGAGAGGTGGTGTGTGTCAGCTGCCACTCGCATTGTGAGGATTAAGGAGTGTCGAAGCTGGACCGTGTCTAAACCTCAGTGTTTTACTTTTGCATCACTAGAAAGGGAAAATGAGAGAGTAAAATTGAAATGCTAAATATTAATAGTGCTTTGCCTTGTTAGACTTCTGATGATACAGGTCACACTTCTGTCACTACTCCGTCTCTCTCACTTTGTCCCTGCCCCCCCCCCACCGCCCTCACTCTATCCCCGTCTCTCCCTCTCTCCCTCCTTCCCTCCCACCATCTCTCCCTTCACACTCATCACAGAGTTGTGAGTGGCATGTGTCCCTCCATCTGGCCGCACATGTGTTACATATGGACATTGCATAATGTTCCAGGTCTTAGCAACGCAGTTCTGCATCACGTGGAAACGTGACAAGTGAAAAAAAAAAAACGGCTTATGTAAAAGCATTAAGATGACAAGCAGCTCCAGCTGCTTCGTGGGTAAGACGAAGAAATAGATTATTGAATAGCGAAGGCTCTTCGGGACAAAAGAGTCAGCCTAAAGATAAATTGCGGAGTCTTCTTTCTTCACCGACATCTGAGTGGTCCCACGAGGTAAAACTAACAGCGATGTCGGCGATTCGTTGCATTTGTGTGTAATAATTACTTTCTAACACATTGAATAACTTTTGAATGAGGCGTAAAGATTTAAGATGGACAAATACTTTGAATGTGATCTGGTGTTGTCTGGAGGTGAGAGGAGGAGGCCTGCACTTACTATTAGTCGGGATCCTCCCATTGGTCAGAAGGGGGTCTCAGCGACAGCAAGGACTGAACAGCATAGTGTAAGGTGTTTTTAATTTTCCTTTTTATACAGCTCTCAACAGATAAGAAAACAAATCACTCAATTTTCCTGATGCACCAATCACTCGGCTAATCAACTGAACCAGCTGAAGATTTTATGCGACAGAGACCTAATAGAATGCCTTGATTCAAGAAAATCCACCTTTGACGAATTGTTACGTCCTTGAGTGTTAGACATTCCTGACCCCACTCTCATGACTGCCGCACACAACTACTTCAGAAAACTTGCTTTGTAAAGAAATATTTGTTTACCTTTTAACTAAATAAGTAAATAAAATATAAGTTTACCTTTACAGTAATTGCTCAGTATTTAAGTACAAGTGACCTAAAATATGGCTCTCATTATATCCATAGACTGATGTTTGTGTGGATGAAAATGGGTGTCATACATTATTATTTATCACGTGCACATTTCTTCTGGTCAGGGTCTGAACGACAAGGGATGATTGTGATTCAATTTTTCAATTAGTTACTAAATCAAAAAAAAAAATCTCTTCCTGCAACGTTATTCTTCATTCACACCATAAGTAAATAAAGCACAATGAACCCCAGCCATTTGAAGCAATAGAAGAATATCTATATTTTAAACAGCTGCCCTCTTTTTTGTGTTGTATTTTTATTCTTTATTTTTTTCAGATTAATTTAAAAGAATTCTCCAGCCTTGCTGTACAGGGGGAACGTGCTGCAGTTCCTGACCATCTACAGCTATAATCCAATCCACGCATTCAGAAGGCTAGAATGTAAATCCTGCTGGAGTGAGCGCTGGCTGGCGGCTTATCAAGAGAGCCCAGATTATTTATTTATTTCGGCCTGCTGTCAGCTGGTCACTCTGGAACCAGATCCGCTGGGCTTTGATCGGTGTTCGAGACAGGGTGAGGGTGGGAGCGGGGGTGGAGTCTTTGTCTGCTGGAGACTGGAGGTCAAGAGTCAACAGTCCTGTCTTTTTCTAAGAACTCCATTTTTAACTCCAGACATAGACATTGTTATCAGAATAAATAAATCAAGGCAAATCCTTGTTTGTCTTGTAATTGTGTTTATAAGATGATTGAAAAATGTGTCAAGCTTCCTTCCAGTTTGACTATAATGCAGAGGCAGCCATCAGAGAGCCTTTTATATGTGAATAATCCAATTCGCAATTACAATGACTACAAAGAACGCCAGCACTCTAGAGGACAGCTGTACATTTTCCTAATGTTGAAATTGCTGATTTGCAATTTACAGAAGGGGTTGCTGTGGACAATCTATCTTTGATGCAGCTCCTCCTCTGATATCGTTTGATTTCCTGGTGATTCATGTGAACTGGAAGCAATCAGCTCATGTACCTGCGGTCCATTCACTCTGTCCGTTCCTCTGTGCACACCTGGAAATAGTCCAAAACGAAGGCGGTTTATTGTTAACTCCTTTTACTGCAAATAATCTCTGTCGAAGCATCTCTGTCCAGCTGTTCTAGGATGTTACTGAGCCTTTAATAAAATGAAAGGATCAAATCTGATTTCTTTTTTTTTTTGTTTGTTTTTGAACAAAAGATGTTTGTTTTTTTGAGTAAGAAACATTGTGTCACACATGTGAGAGAGAGAGAATCGGGCTCACACTAATGTGATAACGGGGTTATGAAAGGATTATGTCAAAATACCTTTTTGACAATACAAACTGACGATTGTAGAAAATTCAAAGCGTTGGCTCGCAATTCATCGGTGTATACCGAACCAGCTGGGGGAAGATTTGCATTTCAGCAGCAGTAGCTCGAAATCAGGGCAGGCACTGCATTTCAAATCCGTCCCTGCACATATTAAAGTGCACGTTAATAACTGCTTACATTGTCTACCTTAATTTTGACCTAAAATAAATAATAAATAAAATAACCTCCACAAAGGTCCAGCTCTGATGATGGAACTGGATGGTCTGTCGCCGGTGTAAATGGTGACAAGGCTTATCTTGGCATGGCGATTATAGTGAGGGGGGGGCGGGGATTCATGACCTGACAGGGCTTACTACCATAATTATCCCTGCGGCTGCAGCTGTAGTGATGGTGGCAAAGGCTGCATTTTCATTAGTGTAATATCCAAAGAAGCTCCAGAATTATGTAAGAGTGACGTGCTGTCATCATCACCACCCAACCCCCAGCCTGGCGGGAACGTGCCCGCTTGTTTTCTTTTCATCCCTCCTTGAAAAAGCAAAAGGACATCTGAGAGCCCGCGGTCGGGGGCTGGAGTCGCAGGCACCTCAGAGATCCGGCGCTGAATGTGGGCTTGTTGAATGTCGACATGGAAACGCTGATGCTGTGAGAGCAAGCGCTGCTAATGATGCAGAGGGAGGTCTTGGTCTTTGTAAGAAAAAGGGACGCGAGTGCCGGGATTTAAGCGACCGTGCGAGGGTCTCGGTGGCAACTGGAAGATGAAGTTCAAAAAGTTCATCACCATCATGCAGGCTGCCATGGGGATTGTACCCCTGAACAAACGAGAGCTGCTTCCTCCAGGCAGGAAGCTGTGGAGACCCCCTGGGTGAGTTCCATCACTGCGTGTGTGTCTCTGTGCTGTTTGTAAGATTGTGCACGCGGTCGTAGTGAGAAGAAGGACTACTCTCCTCTCTGGTGATGTGCATGTCTAGGCATCTTTTTTTCTGGCATCTGCTTAGAAACTGTCAATCATTTGTCGGCGCACGTTCACTAAAAACAGAATTGGAGATGCAGCTCCGTTTTATTTTTTTAACCCAACGCCGAACAAAGTGACAGTTATAGTTGTAACTGTCACATGGTTGGCTTGGCAGTGACTGCTGGCTGAGCACGACATGACTTGGACAAGTCATGTCCAACATGCTTGTCCCTCAAATCACTTATGGACATATTTGACATTGTCCTCTTTTTCTGTCTTTGTACTAGACTTGTTCATACATTTAAGAATGTGTAAAGAAATTTTAATTATGAATAGTAAAGGAATTCAGATAACAGATATTTTGACATTGAAATTTGACCCGATGACAGTGCAAGTAATATCTGCATTTAATTCTAATGGGAGGGGGTGACAAATGTTCATTAGACAAGCAGCATCTTCCTTGTGGACAAGTGGATTGTCAGTGTTGATGAATGTTGTATCACATTTAGTCCTGACTGAAAAAACATGCAATCCGATTGACCTGGATGTTTTAATAGGCCTCATGATCTTAATAATTTAGTGCCACTAAATATTTCATAATTTTTGAGGTAACCCAGTTTGAATCGCCAATATGAAAGTTTTTTATTTATTGGATGAAGAGTATTGTGTGTTTGATTCGATTGTGTTGATATTAACATATATTGCCACCTTCTTAAAATAATTGCCTGTCATTTTTTTTGTCAACTCCTAATTCAGCATATTGCTCAGTTTTTCTGTGTTTTCGGAAATACTTGAAAAAATGACTAGCAATTATTTTGAGAAGGCGATGATATGTAAGTAATTAAAACAGCAGTCAGGAAGGTTCAAAATCCTGCTTGTGATGAAATGATAAAATCACAGTATGTGTGTAGATATATATGTGTGTGTGTGTGTGTGTGTGTGTGTGTGTGTGTGTGTGTGTGTGTGTGTGTGTGTGTGTGTATATATATATTTATTTAAAAAAATATTTTATAGAGATATATAAAAATGTGTGTGTTTGAGTGTAG
>CAAKHD010011226.1:176297-193797 GCA_901007705.1 Fistularia tabacaria | reverse complement strand
AGAATTCTCCCATACCTCAGTGTGACTGAGGAGGAACAGGTGGCCTTTTTTCCATATTTTGTAGAGTGTCGTTGACATTCATGGCACTTCAACACTACCGTGCCAAAGAACTAAGTGCTTAACGGCTGTAGTGGAGCCAGTCCAGTCACTTAGAGAGAATCTCTCCTCTGACTCGCTGCCATGAAGTCGAGAACATGTTCTCTCAAAGTACACGAGGCGCCCGTTGAGACATGCTGTAAGTGATCAAGTTTGCAGATTATTTTGCAATATTCACAAGCTGCACCCATATTCTTCATTGCAGCACACTTATTCTCCATTTCTTTAACAATCAGGGTTTTGCTAATGGCTCCTGTAACTATTCTGTTCCATAAATTAATCAAAATTGCCTTTACATTTTACCTTGCAACTTACCTGCATCTGTATCATACATTATTTAAACAGTGTCCGGCAATCTGTGCAAAGTCTTGTCTCCATATTTGAAATACAGTGGCTTTTAGAGGCCAAAAGCAGTTATTGAATTGCCAAAGTTCATTACAAAATTGACTGTTAGAAGTTAGGAGATGCCCCATCCCAGTGAAAGGCTGACTTTTCAAATTCATAAATGTTAATAATTCAAATGTTCAGTTAGTCTAAAGCTATGCACATCCTATGTCGCTGAAATTGGGTTCTGAGAGAATTGCAACACTGTTCTGTGAGATTAAGTATTTGAAGACAGTATAGGACAAAGTATGAATTCATTATTACCACTCTTACTATCTATATTTTTATTAATTCATTTTTTTCACTGTCTTTTTAACTTTCAGGTATGAACATAGCTTCTAATCTGCTCATTTTAGAACCATATACTAATATTTGCAGACGACAAGTCTTTTGAAGGAGATAATAGGAGTGCAAGCAAGATAATAGAAGTACAATATAGATAATAAAAGTAACATTTCACAGCAGCAAGGCACATTGACAGTAATAAATCCATAATATAATGTGTTGGAGTTTATGTTGGATGTTCAAGATGCGATTTCAGTATTATTTTAAAACCAGTAAAGCTGTTGATCTCTTTTCCGCTCTCCAACAGTGTGGTGCTTAAACCAACTGATCTTATGATTGCATATTTAGTTTAGAAACTTAGTTTCAAGGTAAAACTAATAAGAAATGTCTACACTACGTAACTCATTTAATTGTGACATGCAAACGTTTTTTTCTACTGTTTACCAGGTTATAACGAAATGTAAAAGAAAAACCATGCTATTAGAACATTGTTCTTCTCAATACGAAGGATATTGTAAAAAAAAAAAAAAAAAAATCTTACATAGTTAAATTTCCTTTTATATGCTTGTACTCACTTAGAATTTTATTTTGTTATGAGTTTTTAAAATGAATAGCATATTGAAGAATCATGTCTGTGGAGCTTCTCAGTCATCTAGGTCAAGGTTAATTCTTGTCAAAATCTTTTTTCTCGTAGCAACTGGACTTGAAGAAACTGAAGAAGCCTCTCGGATGAAAGGTGAAACATCTTCAAGGGAAGAAATTCAAGTCCAGTTGCTACGAGAAAAAGATTTTGACAAGAATTCATACTGAAGAATGATTGCCGGTTAACAAATAAGAATTTTTAAATGCCGCACTTTGAAGCAGAGCACAAATAGCAGTATGGTCACATTTAATTGTGGGATAAGAAGTAAAAACACTTTTCACTCCTTGTTCATCACCATCAGGTTATAACTGTGCTTTAGGGGGCTATATAGTGAGCATTTAAAAATGCTTTACTTGTGACTGAGTATCACAGCTTTTGTTGGAAAATGCCAGTACAAACAATATACCTCAAAGCCTACATTTCCCATCAGGCAAAGTAATGCGCTTTCTCCAGGACCATTAGCCTTCCTATGGTTTCTCCTTCAAGTTATCTAAAATTACTGATTTTATTTTCTTTTTTTGAAGAGAGAGGTAATATTAATTGTATTGAAAATGTATTACTGATTAAATAGAAGTAATTATGAAAAAATCTGGGTACTTCACTGGCATCTTCAGTGATTATAATGATATGTAGCAGCAGGAACATATGCAGTACTAAAGAGTTCTGTTTCTGCAGGGACCAGCCTGGTTCTGACCAAACCTCCACTGCCCTCCTCAAGTCCAGTCGCAGGCTCTGCTGGTCCCGGGAAGCCCAGTACTTGTATCTGCGGCGCCTCTCTTCACGCAGCTACTCGGCTATCATGATGGTACGTCGCTTTGGTGCTTTTACTTTTCACTCTCCCGAACCCCTGATCGGCTGTTCCTCTTGCCATCTGCAACCATGATTATCTTTTAAAACTAGCCTAAAACTCTTGAATCGGAGCTCACTCCGTAGCATTCGCACCCCTGGCTGCTCCGTTCATGCTGCATCTGCATACGTTTGCTCTGTGCTGTTTGTTTATGTTTAATGTATTTCTGTCCGTCTGTCGTTGCTGTTGCACGAAAAAACACAGGTCCCTTTAGTGGTTTGAATGTTTCTGAGGTTGTTTTTTTTTTCATCCGATGAAAATTACATGAATTTTGATCTCAAGAAACCCTCCCATAATCCCATCACATGGTGAACTGAAAAATGCATGTATTCCACCTAAAAATAGCCCTCCGCTGTAAATAAGGTCTCTTCCTCCACACTTCATGCGAGGGTTAGTGACTCACTGTTTACTCCTAGTCTCCTCTTCCGTTGTTTGAATGTGTACTTTAGTGACCCTCCCTGCTTCCAGGATGATGATTAAACATGGAGGCATGGAATTTCATTGTTTGAGCAATTTACTCAGTCGAGTGAACCTGTTCTGCTGCAGAATGACCTCATTTAATGCCTATATTCAATTTCTCTGTCTGTGAAATTGGATGATTTATCTCTATTGACATTGTCAAGCTTGATTTTTCTGTATAGGACATTGCTATGCAATTGTAAAGAAGTTCTCCTTTTTGTCAGTCCATTTTTTGTGTGGATTTTAAAATGGAATGGTTCAGTTCAATGTGGTATTAGGGACTCTGAATGTTTTCCTGGTCAGGTGGTGTTTAATCTGTATTTTGCCTCATGCTGATACAAGATAAGACCATGTTGGAATGAGAAGGTTTTTTTTACACACACACACACATACACACAGAGGTCAATGCACGACTGTGTCTGCTGACAAAGCCATATACTCTAGCTGATTATTATTGCTGTTGTTTTTGTTTTTGTTTTGGCCCAATTATTATTCAAATTAAAGTAGGTCTTTAAGCTGCAGTGTTTTATTTGAAGTGCTTTGAACCCTCTTCAACTGAGTGATCCTGTTTACAGACCACATCCTCAAAGACATTCCTTCCTTGTTAAATCTCAAAGCAAGCACCGTGTTTGGATTAGAATTCCTATTTCTATAATCAAATGACAGCCACTTTAATATGTCCTTGTCCTCATGTTTTTGGTCGTGATGTGCTGCGGGAACAACTTGTTCTTTGCTGCTAGTGAACAAGACATCTGTAACCCAGTAGCTGCGGGGAAACTATGCAGAAACTATGTTTTTCTAGTGCTATTTCCATGTTGTAAATGGGTTTCATCTTTATCCATCACTTTGTGCGGTGTGTTTATTCCTCATGATTTGTAATTTGTAGTTAGAAGTCGAATTTGGAGCAATACAAAATATATTTAAATCAGTTAATAGCATATTCAAAAGCGATGTGCTCCGCCCGGCCCCTCGAAAAGTGTCAACAATGAGGAGGAGGAGGAGGTTGTATTAAGTGTGTTTTGTGTCTGGAACCTCACAGCGGGACCCCGAAAATCAATGCGAACTTTGGACGAGTCTATCAGTGCGGGGTTGTAGCCGAAGTCCGACTAAATATTTATCAGCCTGGTTTTCAAAGTGTATTTATTTCGCGCAAAGAATAAAATTTTTAAAGTCAATAGATAAGTGTATATATGTTTTTTTTTAATGTTTTTTTTTTTTTTTTTTTTTTCATTTTTCTGAGTTAGAAGAAAACTTCCGATCTATCGCCGCCCCCCTAGCCTCCGCTTGGTACCATCTGAAGCGGGTAAAACCAGACCTGGCCCTAATTTCTGCCCTGAATGTAAAAAAGTTTTTGTTTAAACTCACCACACTGTGATGTTCACTTGAAGGGGCTGAAACTTTTCCCTTTCTTTGTGGACTTGGAATTCCCTCTTTTCACCCGGAAAGTTTCGTCACAAACCCCACCGGAAACGACCAACTGGATGCAGTTGGGTATTTGAGTACAGATCAGTTCAAAGTTCGTGATGCCAGTGAACGGGGAGGGAGTGCTCTCTCTGCGCCGATATGCAAATCACCATTTTGCCGTGAGTACCTGAAGTTATTATAGATTTACAACAAAGTTTAGTCGTTATCGCCCCTCACCCTTTCCAGTTCTCCTTGTCTAAACTCCAGAGGAAATGTCGGCTCCCCGCTGTCCGAGCCTGTCGCGTTCTGTCGCACCTGCTATGGAAGCTAGCCTTACGCTAGTCCTCGGGTTGGAAAGAAAGCTGTAAAGCAAATCACTGTATCTTGTAATCGACGGTTATTAGCCAGTAACACGTGGAAAGTGAAGTCTTCTTTATTTCATCGATATTTCCCGAATGATCTCGACGGTTTAGCCTCGCTGCTGTTGAAGTTCGCCGACTTCCCAGGTCCGTTGACAAATACGTCAATGCAATAATCAGGAGTGACAGTGCTCTCGTACTTTGTAATATCCAGTACATTATTTTTTTAGATCCCTGATAAAAGTTGCTGTTAAAATCCTCGACTGTGCTCAGAGCCAACGCCCCAAGTGATTCGTTTGAAGTCGTCTTATCAGCCGCTGCATTTTGTGTCTGATGTAAACATTGGAATTCCTGCCCGGCGCTGTAATTCCGCCGTGCCGCCACACGGGGGCAGACTCGGGCAGCGTTTCTCCCACACGCTTCTGCTATTGCAGGTAAAAGCAGTGAACTCCCGTCAAACCTCGGAAAAAGTGAAAAATGCCTATGAGCAAGTGGGTGTCGCTCAATATTGTTCCCCCTGGCTTATCAACAAGCAGGAGATCTTTACTTAAAGTTTGCAGAAGACAATATGGGGATGGAAACAGGTTGGGGTTTTTTTCCCTTCATAAAACATGTATAAAAATGTGCAAGGTTGATTTGATTCCCCATTATATCTTTATTTCTCACTGCATTGATATTTTACAGATGAAATACAGCAATTGACAACTGTTTTCATAGTTATCGTTACATTCGTTGTTGTCAGCAGAAAAATATCATCTTCCTGTAGTCAAATATCAAATTGGTGTCTGGTTGTTTTGTTCTTTCATATAGTTGTAAACAAATTTATTACCAATAGGCGTTCATTTAGCACATGTTTAAATGTTCCTTCACATGTCATAGGTATTTCTATATCAGTTCAAGTAAATCTTTCAGCCCATCCTTTATTAGAGAATTGGTTGATTTGCTTCATATCTGCCAGAATTGATCTTGTGTGAATTTTGAATCCAGGCCCTTTAATCTACCTTTTATAGTGTATCTGATTTTAAAAAAGTTCCTGTGTTTGAAATAATGTGCTTGTGATCTCGTGCTGTGCCAGGCTGACCCAGTATTCCACCTCTCATTAGTGGGAGAGTATTTATGTTATGTAACTGCTGACACCCAGGAGACAATGACTGATACCACAGAGAACCATCACTATCATATCACTCCCTAAAAGTCGCCTGTGAAAAAATAATGTCAGTTTCCTATTTCTTTTTTTTTTTATTTTTATTTTTTTTATATGTATCTCATTATTTACTTTTTCAGTTCTTATGGCGTCTCAAGATACCACCCTGTTTGCATTGTGTGTGGAAAAGGCTACAATTTAATGATTCCCATGGAAAGCTGTGTTCAGATTTTCAGGATGTCAGTAAGCCAAATCTAGTGTTGGAGGCGATGTTCTGTAATACAGCACAGATAATTCTCCGATGATGCTGTTCACCACTCTAAAAACCAACTAGACACCAGAACCTGCAAGTGAGCAGGTGTGAATAAGATTCGAGTGGGAATCTGGTCCGTGGTGAGCCAGTTTGTTTATCTGAGAACTTTAATCACCACAGGGAAGAGTTGGTGTGTCAGTGTGTTGCGCGGACTGCAGACGGTGGGATTTGAGCTGAATGTAGGCCAGCAGAGTCACGCTTGCGTCAAAGCAGGCGGGCAGATGCAGGCGGAGCAGCTGGTGGTGCAGCTGTGGCCATGGAGGAGGCTGTGGCCACATCAGTCTGCCAGAGCACCGCTGGCGCTAAGCAAGGAGGAACACCATGAAGACCGTGCTTAGCCTGCACAGGAAGTGGGCCCATGCGGTCAAGACCATTCGCATCCTACAAGGACTTGTGAGTGTGATTGTGACGCGACCTCCCCTTTTGATCCCATTTGTGTCTTGTCCAGGTGACCCAACCTGATTGGTCCAGTTTTGATCAAGTGTACTTAGATTTCCTTATGATATTTTCAGCAGCAGAAAGGTTGCTTGAACTTTGACGGTGGCTTAGATTGGTGGAAGTTGGTATTCTCTATTATAAAGTAAAGTAAGTTTTCATTCAGGAGATTTAATTTATTGATAGTGAACTTTTATATGCATTGCCTTTATTTGGTAGGATGGGATAATAGGACTAGCTCCAAGTTGGTACCCTTTTTTCATTAGTTTGCCAAAGTTGAATCACAGGGTTTCAGTTTCAGAATTGCCAAGTTCAGGTTGTTTTTGACTTGTTTTCAGGCCTGTCGGTTTGAACAGTTAACACTCTGCTCTGGCATTTTGTCTTATGTCTTGCCAAAAAAAAAGAAAAACAGTCACACTCATTTGTTGTGAACCAAGATACAAGGACATTTTGCGAAGGTTGACTGCATGTTACAAGTCAGCTGACTTCTTTCTGAATGTGTTTCTGCGGGATTGCACTAGCATCATATCTGCATTTCAATATTTGAGCAAGAAGAGGCATAAGTTTCCCGCTGGAACCTGTTGTTGCTGTGAACGTCTGTCATTGTTCCTCTGAGGCTCCTGGTTGTGTAACGACAGCGAGCTAATGAAGTGGCTTTGTCGTTACATCACGTACTACATTATTAATCTGTGCAGTGAAATGAAACCAGCCTTAATCTTTCCTTTCTCTCCACAGAACCCAGTCATGGAAGAGACAGTGTGGGAGCAGTACACTGTGACCCTGCAGAGGGTGAGTCCATCTGTGCCTCCATTTACAATATTAACCCTCGCTGGTTTACTGAGGCCGAATTATCAGCTGGTTTACTGAGGCCGAATTATCAGCTGCCATCCAAGAATGCGTAGCAAAACCGGCTGACCGCTTTATTACAGCCAAAGTACACTTATGCTACATAAGTAAAAGATTTTCACTTTTCAGAATGTGAGTCTTATCAGATCGGATCAGAACTCTGGCTGGTGCGAAACATGAAATAATGGAAAAATCTGGCACAACTCAAAGTTTTTTAAACAACATCTGTGAAAGGAACTGGTGTGAGTGTGTTAACTGAGAATAACATTTCACAACATCTAACCCAGTAACAAATAGCAGGTGAAGAGGAAAATACCTCTCTAAAGACTTGATTGAGAACAAATTGAGTTAGATTATTCATCAGGGGGCATATCAAACCTCAACTTGCCAAAAGGCTTATCTTTTGAAATCTAAATATCAATTTTTGATGTGTTTTTTCTGAAAATTGGTGTCAAATGAATATCAAATGGTATATTCTAGAATTGTACTTAATTTTATAGGCATAAAAATATAGAATATCCTTAAGAGAGAAAAGCAAGTTGTCTAAGCCTGTTTCTGCTTTTGCTCTTGTTGTTTGTATCTTAAATCCCTCTCCTTGGCAAGTCTAAGGTTTTCAAGAACTTATATAATGGGGGTCGGGGGAGGCTGTCAAATGGTCTCTTAATGCTGCATTTACATTTTGAAACTCCTAATTCAACAGCTACACATTAAAAATCGAGAACGATGTGTCCTTCAGGTGCTGCTGAAGGCTTCAAATTCTCCCTGTGACACAGGGAGCAATTGTGTTCAAGTGTAAATGAAAGATGTGTCAGGTTTGCAGCAGGTTTATCTTGGTTGACACAACATGCCGTCACTCTGTGCTTTATATCTGGAATTATCCTTCACTCTCCCTCACTCTGCTTGAAGAAGAAACATAGGTTTCTAAGCTCAGAATAACATCAGACTAACTTAGACCGTCTAAGGGCAAATAAGGGTTAAATAGATTCCCTCATGCATTCAGACCAAAGACACATGTCAACTATGCCGTGACCGAGCGATCCCGCTAAGTGGATTCATACTGTCTGCATCAGCACAAGGCTGGAAGTGAATTGAAAATGTATCAATGTGACGCTCAGCAGAGTGAAACATCATGATGTCGAGCTCTCATGTTCCACTGCTCGCTTGCTACAACTAACACTTGTCCCGCCTGTCAATCAACTAACACACCCAAGGTGAAATTGACTTGACTTTTGAATAAAACGTGGGGATGTTAGAGATTGAGCTGCAGCTGCAAAATGTTTGTACATAAATGCAAAGTATAACACAGTCAGTAATTCCCATTCTTCCTACAGAACAAAATCACTCAGCTGACTAAATGTAAGGCTGTAAATTTAACTTTTTAAGTTTTTCGGATGCAGAGTTCTTTGGGACTAAGTTCCAATAACATGTAACATAATCTCATCAATATCATCATCTTTGCAACTTAAAGCTGAAATGCAGGAACAGTGGTCTGGAAGGTGTTATTAATGGGGATATTTTTATATTGCTGGTCTCTCAAATTGTATACTGCACCACTGGCTTGACATGAACTAGATTGTGAATAGACTTAATTGTTTTTTTGCTATCTTTTTAAAATTAATTTAGATTAACCATATGTTTGACATGCATTGAGATGTTTGTCTCATCTTGTCAGTCGGTGTGATCTGGGCCCAGCATTACAAATGATTGTACTTTTCCCTTGCATAATACAGTGAGTGGACAGTAGGGAAATCATGGCACATTCTTTGGCTGCCCAGAATGTTCTTACCCCCCCTAAATTTGTTACATGTTGCTCATGTCTGCTAAATGAGAAAAACTAAATCCAATAAACCAACAGAAGTAGAAATGGAAAAAGAATGATCACAATGTATTTTCATCAGTGCATATATTGTTGTTTACATTGCATCATTTTGTGATTCAGACAGATGTTGTTGTTTTGCGTTTTTTCACATGCCTAAAGCGTGTCGCTATAGACGCCATAGTCAGCTTTAAAAGCCAAAGGCTTGCAGAGTTGTAGTTTAATTCACGGTGGATAAACTTCAAGGTTCATATGAGACTAAATCCTTGGCCTGTTTTTGAGATTATATAATCCTGTTTCAAGTGTGGTCACCTTAAAAATGTTTTCACTGCTGGTAGATTAAACACACAGTGTGTGGAGGCTGCAGCCTCAGCTCTGTTTTGGAATTTCGCAATTTTAAATTGGAAAAACAAGATAGCTTATTCACAACATTCTCCAAAAGGTCAAGCTGTTTCTGTCAGGTAACTTGGTGAACATTGAGATGTAGGAGATGGACTATTGCTTAATATCTGTAATCGGACAAAGAAATCTGAAGGTCAGGTTCCCTACCTTTTTTATAAGCCAGACTGCACCAGCAGATGCCTCAGTGGAACGCTTGTCTCAGCACAGTGGTATTGCGACATAAGTAGTTTTTCCCACTGAGATCAAGGTTGATGCAGGACAAAGTGAAAGAAAGGGGTGCACAAGTGCATGACGGAGAGAGCAGGTCCCCCTCAGCGCTGCATGTGTGGTGAAGACTGCGTTTTCAGGAGCTCACAGGGAGCACTTGCTCATCTCCCAGCATCAGAGGGAGCTTTGCAACGCAGACTCCGCTACACTGATGTCAGAAGACAGCTGCTAAATTTAAGCGCCTTGGCTTGAGGAAAGTACGTGTGAGGATAAGTGAAACACAGAGCTTGTTCTTCCATTAGTTACCCCGACGTACATTCAGCATAAAAAGAACTTACCTTCACCACATGTGTGCCCCCTCAACAACTTTGTTTCCAATGGAAGATCTAGTATTGATCTGTGGTTAATGGAAAAATGTGTTGCAAAGTGAAAAGGGACAAAACCCGAACGAAAGGCATATTGCTTCGTTGGAGTCCCGTCTGTGTGCCTGGATGTTTTTGGACTGTGTGCCCTCACGACATCAGACATGCACCGTGGACGCTTGTAATGTTTGCAAGCAGAACCACCAGCTATTTTGTCTAAAGTGAGCTGTACCAGAGACGGCGTTGCCCCTGGCAGTTGCACAAAACCCAGCCTGTAAAAATATCGACCGAGTCAGGTTAAAGACTGGCACAAAATGTACCTCATGACTGTTTGTTTAAAACAAAAGTACAAATCCTGTGTTCAATCCAAGACTCACTTCCTGACAGTGGTGTTGATAATTGTCTAGTACACAGTGTAATTTGTACCAGCCAATGCCTGTATCATTATAATCTTCACTGTTATTTCAGATTCAAATTAAAAACAATAATCAAATGGTAAAACACAGTAGACATGGATATGTGAGAATGAGTAATGGGCTGTGTGTTTGTGTGTGTGGGTGTGTGTGTGTGTGTGGGGGGGGTCAGTGCAACTCCTGCTGCACCTAATGCTGATCATTTACACAGACACACAGCATTACTTCCACTGATTAAAAACACGAAAACACAGTGATGATTAAACTGTAGATACAATGGCAGAGAGATGCCTTATCTCTGATCTCAAAAGCTCTTTAACATCCTTCAGACTTTGGTTCGTAATTCAGCATGATTTTTTTTGCATAATATTTGAACCGCAATTTTTGTAGACCTGGTGATGAGTATCTCGATATATTGAGATTCTCCTTGCAATTTCTACCAAATTGAGGCTGAAGTTTAGTGTTTACCTCATCCAATCCACCACGCAAATGTATTGTATCACAGAGAGGCTGACTTCATTTCCCATGTTTGTTGCTCTGTCACACTTTCAGCCCACCCCCCACCCCCATCACCTCCCTGCCTCCATCCATCTGCTAGAGACACAGAAAAATGGGGAATTGTGTATGTGTGTGTGTGTGTGTGTGTGTGTGTGTGTGCGTGTGCGTGTGCGTGTGCGTGTGCGTGCACAGATGGAAGGGAGGGATAAAGAGGTTCATCAAATCTCTGACCTAATCTAATCTGAGCAAACTGGAACACTGGCAGGTAGAAATAGATAGAGCTGAACACTGTCACCTTTGCAATGTGCGTTTGCTTTTGGGGAGGTCGCACATCGCCTCGGTCACCGTTGGCCCTTGATGTCACAGGGTCATGGGTTAGCAGATGTTAATCACACACACACATTACGCAGACCTACAGGGAATGGGCACACACAAAAACAGTCACAGTCATACATGACTCCAAACACAAAACTGTAATTACAAAACTGCAATCCCTTAAATCGCTCTGCACAATATACACACACTGTGATGATATTACAACTGAAGCTGACACACGCTCACAACACAAGGATTACAAAACCTCTCTTACACACACAAACTGTTAGCACCGAATGATTTCTGTCTTTTGTACCTTCATAGGATCCAAAGATGGGCTTCGGCATTGCAGTGTCAGGCGGGCGAGACAACCCGAACGAGGAGAGTGGCGAGACTTCCATCGTGGTGTCAGACGTCCTGCAGGGGGGGCCTGCTGATGGCCTCTTGTAGTATGTTCTACTATCTATTTTTAGTATATTTTAAAAAATATTGAAACCAAACAAAGGAGCTGAATGTCTTTATGTACTCATTGTTTTTCACCTGGAGCCTTTTCTCACTGGAGATAAATATTCACTGTCTTTTGAAAAAATCTATATTAATAGCTAATATTTTTCTTTCACTTCTGAGATGATGAATTGTGTTTACATTGGAAAAGGAGCCTCACACTCCTTTATCCCACAAACAACTTGCTAAAAAATACAGGAGGATCTGAGCAAAAGTCATTTACATTAATCTAGATTTATTGATGTTGGTATAAATGAGAGAATGGCTATAAGATAAACTGCCCAAATATGGGTTTTTATTCTACTCCGTTAATTACTAAAGATCCAGTTAACTGCCTGAAGCACTAAGTGGATGTGTGCTTGCTATTTTTGGCATGGTAGAAAAGCAGAGATACTTAATAGTAGGGAAGAGTCTGTTGGCAGAGATGATCACTCTGAATTTACATTGTCATTACACAATTACCTGAAAAAGACATCTGTTCCTTCAGGTTATCCTCCCTATCTAACATCTGTCAAAATATGTGTGAAACACACCTGTCATTGAGTGTCTACCTCTTTGATAGAACTTTGAAATCTGGAACACAAACTGTTGAACACTTAATTTTGTCCCTTCTCACCTCTCATGTTGACTCCGTGCAGTGAAAATGACCGGGTGGTTCAAGTGAACGCTGTCCCAATGGAAGGGGTCGTCCACTCCTTTGCCGTCCAAACCCTGAGGAAATGTGGCAAAGTGGCGAAAATTGTAAGTTCAGACTTGCTCCGTTGTTTCCGCCCCGCCGGGTAATTTTAGTTTGATGAGCTAGCAAGACAAAAGCAAGACACTTGTTTCTTACCTCAGCCAAGCAACATAAGCGGGACAAACAATTCAATCAACTAGAGCTAAATTTACGGCCTAACTCAGAGGAAGACCTGGAAATTCCATGTGAATGTACGTCTGTTTATCGATGTACATCTGAAAAAGGAAATCTCAAACATTCCAGCATGTCTTTGTGTTGAGTACTTTCTGCAGCAAATAACCCCAATCCTAACAAACTTTACATTCTGTAGTTCTCGCTCTGCTCGCAAGTGTAAATAGGAGTAGCTAGGATCTTTTACAACATTAGCATGTGCGTCAGTGGCAGGTGGTATGAGATACTGCATCATCAAGGATGATGGCATGCAGCTTAACTGTCACTGTTGTGCCACTTGGTAAATGTGGGTAACTCTGTTCGCTCCCTGACAGACATCTCATCAAAGTGCTTCTTTAGTTCCATGTTGCTGGATACTCTCTTTCTGTGTTATTTTCAGATAGTGAAAAGGCCAAGGAAGGTTCCGGTGAACCTTCTTAACCGCCCCGCCTCTCCTGATGACAGAGTCTTCAATAATGATTACGCTGAAGACTATGGCTACGACCAGGAGCGGCGCAGCGTGTACAGTGGGCGGGACCACAGCCCAGAGCGGGAACGAGGTGGGGGCGGCTACGTGGACTCTGGCTACCAGACACGAGAGCGTGACTATGACAGAGACTACGATCGTCGGGAACGTGGCAGGAGCGTGGAGCGAGACCTGAGTCCAGATCATTCTTACCGCAGAGATGGCAGCCGAGGCCGCACCCTGGATAGAGAGCGCAGCCCGGAGCGCCGCTACAGTCCCGACAGGAGGTACCGTAGCGAGCGCATGTTAGACCGAGACCACAGCCCCGACCAGCAATACCGCAGCGACCGAGCCCTCAACAGGGATTACAGCCCAGACCGCCACTACCGCAGCGACCGGGCGCTGGACCGTGCCAACAGCCCCGATTCCCGTTACAGGCGTGACGGCCACAGCCCGAGACGTGGCCACGGTCGCGACCACAGTTTTGAGCGTGGCGGGCGGGAGCGCCTCCCCAGTGATCCAAGGAAATATGATGAGCCGGTTAGGCGTAGCGGAAGCAGAGACCGCCTAGACCGCTCCCCGTCTCCGGCAGCCTTGCCCCTCCCACTCCCCCATCCTCCCCGTGACCTGGAGCCGCTGGAAAAACCACTGAGCGTGCTGCTGCTGAAGAACCGCCCTAATGAAGGTGAGGAACAAACACACTTAGCTTTGAGTTACCTGGATAACCTTAAGCTAATTCCCTGACTACATCATCAATATGGGAACTACTCCTACTACTATGAGGCCAAATGTCTCAAAATGACTTTCAGTGCAACTGAAATCGGGCAAAAGTCGGCCCCTCCACAATATCAAGCAAAGTGTCTGAGATAATGGTATCACTAAGCAAAGTGTCTGAGATAATGGTATCACTAAGCAAAGTGTCTGAGATAATGGTATCACTAAGTATCCGCACAGTTAGGCCGCTAAAACCACCTGCAGAGATGTTGCTTCCGCCTTTTGTCTTCCAGAATATGGCCTTCGCCTGGGCAGCCAGCTCTTCATCAAAGAGATGACCAGCACTGGGCTCGCCAGCCGAGATGGAAACTTGCAGGAGGGAGACATAATACTCAAGGTCAGAGCAGTGTTTCAGATAACGGTTATTGCTTTGTACCTTTTTCACAACACAGAAAGTTCCCAACTTAGCAGAACAATGGCAACTCATCAGGTTTACTTCCTGCCCTGTCTGTTTTGACAATTTTACAAAATACTAAAGAATTGTAAGTAAATAGTAATTAGCAACAAGAGATACAGTACGTGTCGGTGCTTAACAAATTACACTTTAGATCATCACCAAATGGTGAGTTTGGTCAGTCAAGATTGTGAAGCTTAGTACATTATGTTTAATAAGATGAAGATTTTTTTTCCTGAGAATCTCTTATAATTCCCTCCACTTTAGATGCACAGCATCTATCTTGTTTATTTGAAGTTCGCCTCTTGCAGAACAGCTAAAAGTTGTTGAATCTTCTCCTCCGTCAGATTAACGGCACCGTGACCGAAAATTTGTCACTGAGCGACGCAGGGAAGCTGATTGAGAAATCCCGCGGGAAGCTGCAGCTCGTGGTGCAGAGAGATAGGCGGCAGGTGCTTATCCGCGTCCCTCCGATGGTCGACAGCGACTCGGAGCTCGATGGTGAGAGACTCATGAAAATGAAAAGCAGCAGCTCCTTTCCTGTGTAACGACAAACATCACCATCATCATCATGTATCAACCCGCAACATTTGAGCTCAATAAGAGTCAACTGTGGAAACGTTGTTGCTTTTGTTGTTTGTATCTGCTCCCCTTCATTAAATAAAGGCTTTACTCACTCATCAGTTTTTAGTTTTATTTTCTATTTTTATGTTCAAATTCTTAACAAAAGAGAAAATGACACCATGAGACACCCAGAGGTCCTGAACACCCTTAGTGATAACTGTCTTTTATACCTAGTTTTGACATCACATGACCAGAAACGGTGCACTGATTGGTCAGAAACAATCTAGTTAAGTGGTGTGAGTGGATTGTTGGCTCACCCAAACGTCTGAGGGGGTGGGGGGGCGCGGACGAGCCAGAGGACTTGTGACCCACTTTGTCTGCTTTTGGGTGTGTGCATGCTTGCATGTATGCGTGCGCGTGTGTGAGAAAGTGCTCACTCGCTGTTGGCAGGATGATCTAATCCACCAGCATAATCCTGGTATTGGATATGACAGAATTTCATCATGTTAGGGGTTCACACCACCCACCGTCTGCTCCCTGCCAGAACAATGGTAAATGATGAGGGGGGGCCGGGTGTTCAGCTCGAAAAGGTTCAAATCATCTTAAGTGCATCTCTTTATATTTTGGTCTGTAATTGTTTCTCACTGCATCCACATCGACGCCGAATGGGATAGAATGTGTCAAATGACTGTGTTTCCCTGCTGTTTGTCCTGATCATAAACCCACGTGATGTGTGTTGTTGCTGAATGTTCCAACTTCCTGTGTCCTGACCTTCAGCCATCAGTGTGTTTTCATACTTTCATGACCCTGTGGGCCATTTTGACTGTGCACCAGCCATATTACATAATAAATGAATGCAGGAGGGTCACTTTTGTAGCCTCAGGATGAGTTGAAAACTAGATCCAAAACAACAGCAGACGTTACAAAGCAAAGCTCGTGCAGGAGGGTCATGATGTTTTTCGACTTGCTTTTGTGTTACAGATATCTCAGAGATCGAGTCGTATCGCTCCTATTCTCCCCAGGACGACCGGCGGGGTCACCACTCCGACCTCTCGTCCCACTCATCCAATGAGAGGCTGAGGGAGAAGGCCAGGTAACCAGGACACCTTACGGCACATGCAGGGTTAACCCCCCCCATTACACCTCAGTTTAACCCGCAGAAAGTTACAACACACTGAAGGTGAAACATCTTCACAGAATGTAAACTTTTAAAGAATGTTGCTCTATCACTACAAGAACCAGTTCCATAGGTACATACTTTTATCCATACAGTACTTAAATAAAGCAATATAATCACATGTATTGAACAATTCTGAAATAAAATGTACAATTCTAGATTACTAACAGTGCATGTAAATTTTACTAACCATTATTTGTCAAAGCATGGTGGACAAACATGCCTGGAATTTGTCAACAGTCGATCCTGGTTGTTGGGGAGAACTCGCTCAACAGGTTTCTGAAACGAGTGTTTGTTTCACCAGAGGAATGTTTTTAAAAACATACGGTTAAAAGATTTGGATTTTTAAAAATGTTCTCATCAGTGAGCACAGATGTTAAGGCATGATAATTTCAGATCTGTTTTAGCCATTTTGGTTGTAATTGAACATGACCCTGCAAATACTAACCAGTGAAGTGAATAGTGGTTATGATGGCAGCAGTTATTTTGCTGGATATTAGAGTGAACATTAAACTCACTTTGTTGGTAGCAGGAAAATGATGTAAGGAATCTGTGGTTGAGGCTGAAATGTACCGATAAGTGTCTGCAGTGACGGCAAGCCCCGTGTGGTTCATTCAAATAGAAGATCCGCTACAAAGTTCTGCTGGTTCTGGTCAAAGGGAATGAACACACACACACACACACACACACACACACACACACACACACAGTGTGACACATGTTGCTGTGTAAAACCCCTGCATAGCAGCAGAGACGTGAGAGTGCACAGTGACCCCTGACCGCTGCCGAAGACCCCCATAGTGAGCAGGGGGGACATCAGAGCTGGACCCACAAAGCAAGGCTAGGTCTTAAGATGTGGACCTATGTTGCATGCCATGGAGAGGGCAGCCGACTGGTGGCTGATACTCCAGACAATGTTCTGCTGGGAAACCGTGGTTCCATTCATGTCATGTGGACATTATTTTGCTGTGGAGCACCTCAATGCGAGTTCAGCCCGCCGTAGAAATCTCAGGGGAGGCGCTGCAGGAGTGTTACCGGCAGGCGGCAGTTTCTCTCAACAGGAAAATCCTTGGATCCCCTGAATGGTCAAAGAGACATGATAGAGAATATTACACTGGTGACCACACACACACTCATCTGATCTGTGTGTGTGTGTGTGTGTGTGTGTGTGTGTGTGTGTGTGTGTGTGTGTGTGTGTGTGTGTGTAGGCTGCTCCTAATGGTGCTTAGGCACACACTTATGTAACATTTTCTCTCACCAGAGATGACCCGCCTAACAGGCTGGCCAAAATGGGCGCCATGCCAACGCCTTTCAGAGGTGCCGACAGAGCCGCGGATGACACATCCACTGTGGCCGCAGAGATGGAAGAGCCACGGTCACAAACTCCACCTGGTAACTTGTTGCTCTTTCTGATCATCCCAAATTTAACACCCCCCCCCCCCCCCCCCCTCCCCTGCCCCCCCCACACCCCCCCAACAAACCCACACACCTCCCCCCACAACCCAAT